>VOQJ01015590.1:0-11279 GCA_015052665.1 Apistogramma diplotaenia
CAAGTAAGCCAGCAGTCTGAGAGCGAAGTGCTCTGCTGGGGTGATATGGTACTATGAGGTCGCTTTGACTGCTGTTTTTTCTCTGTTATTGTAGCATCTTTATCTTACAGTAAAAAGCACATTGAGGCTCCACATGCTGATGTAGACCACAGACTCTATGTACACTCTATATTCACATACAGGATTAAAGTTAAAAAGCTGTTAAAACATAAAATTATAAGTAAAATCTTGCAGCACACCCCCCAGGACCTGAGTCACCCTGAGTGAGTCAGCAGCAGGAGGACTGCTTCAGATGGGCTCTCATTACTGGAACAGATAATCAAGCTTTATCATGCACGTAACCTCATGCTTCTTTCCTTTTGAGAAATCAGGAAACATTTCTGCATCATCGCGGATGTTTAAAGCTTAATTCCACAGATTCACAGCAGCTGACGGTGGAGGCGGTTAAAGGTCCCTCAGGAATGTGACTGAGGTGAAAAAGAGGTGGAGGCGGTTGTGTTAGTCTGGTCAAGTGTCAAGTTGTTTGATACTCAAACGCCTTTCATCTTTTAGTGGAGACAAGCGAAGGAAAGCTGGCTGGTTTGGATTGGGGGGGGGGGGTTAAATATACACAAACTGTTTTCACACATTTGGACAATTTAGAGAGAATCAGGTCTGCACTTTTTCAAGAGCTGCCAATTGTCAGAAGGTCAGAAACACGGGTGTAACAGAGCATCTTGGGCTCGTTTCGGCTTCCTGTTTACACAAGAATGGGGTGAAAACTATTTTGGAAATCGGCTCCAGAGTCGAGTGTTTCTGAAACTTCAGAAGTAAAGATTGGCAGAGGGTCACTAATAGGTAACTAATGCTTTATACATTAGGGAATCATTTCAGAATAAAGTTTTTGTAAAGACTCAAAATCTCATCATCTAGATTGCATAAAACATCCAAAGATTCCAGGAATCTGGAGGAATCTCTGTGCGCTAGTCACAAGGCCACAAATCAGTGTTAGATTTTTGTGTGATCTTTGGGATCCTCAGTGACGATACTGACGTGGAAGTCACTGCATGGGATCAAGAACACTTCCAGAGGTCTGTGACCGCACTTGGCCGTGCCGTCCACAGATTCGGGTTAGAACTCGGGGTGCCGTCCAGCGGGGTTTAAATACCCGGGTCTCTCCACCATTTGGTTTGAGAACTGAAGAATTCTTTCAGATGAGAGGTGAAACATCTTCAAGAAACTTAAAAGTCCAGTCACCTTTTTCCAAGCTCCAGAGATTATATCACGCAAAGAAGAAATCATGCCTGATGTTTAAAGTGAACTGAGGCAAAGTTGAATTTGTTTCGGAAAACATGAACACCACCAGAGACGAGATTACAGGAGACTGAGCCACTGAGCACGTGACATCATCAAACACATTCCCGCCTGATAACCTGTGTCCGCCATCTTTGTTTGACTGCTGAAACCTGGCAAACATGTGTTGTTGATACTCGAGAGCTCCCGTCAACAGCTGGATCATGCTCTAAGACTGCAAATATTATTGACTGTATGTCTGTGCACGTATGCAAAGGTCACTACTGCAGTGCACTCTGAACCGAAGCATTAATACATGTACTTTACATGTGCTTTTAAGGAAATAATATAGAAAACATGCAGGTAAACATGTCTCCCGGTCCGATTACAGAGGCCAACATTGTTGCTGCTGACTTGTGTAACTGGGTGTCATAACTGCTAATCTTACCAAATCTACATTTAGCCTTAGTCAGCAGTTTCAGAGACATTCAGCTATGGTTGCTGGTGTCACAATAACCTGATTTTTCTCTTCGGTAGGTGTGACGGGTTGGTGGTGTACCGGGGGCTTCTGTTTAGGACTACACTTCCTCCTCACCGTCACCCAGCTGGCCTGCTTTCCCTGCTGCTCGGGATCTGCTAACGATGGCTAAGCTAACGGGGCCTTGCTAGCTACTGGATTTTAATAATGTTCCACGAACATTTCTGAAATCTGGAAACACCCAGGCTTCAAGCCAGAAAGAATTTTCAGCAAGGCGCGTGCGTGCGGGGTGTTAGCATTAGCATGCTAAAGCTAACGCTAACTGCTGAGCCGGTGAAATCCTCAACGCCGGCCGATCAACCGCTGGCTAGCAGCCTGCACCCATTCTGTTTCACTGACCCTTATTTTTCTATATTCATCATCAGATTGAACTCAACTTCTGGGTATTGACATTCACTGAGTCAGTGATTCAGTGATTCACTGAGTCAGTGATTCAGTGATTCACTGAGTCAGTGATTCAGTGATTCACTGAGTCAGTGATTCAGTGATTCACTGAGTCAGCCGCGTGCTGCCCACCCAGGAGCTCGTCAGTGCTAAACCACATTCTGCAGCTCGTCAGAAAAAGTCAGGACATTTGTGTTTGGTTGGTGACGTCGTTGCTGCTTTATTTCATGGACACAACACAGATCCTGAGCTCTGCTGCTCCACCTCATTTAAGGGACTACAAGTGGAGTCACTGATCCTTTCAGGACGGCAGGTTAGAAAGGAATTACAACAGTCCAACATACATGTTACTGTAAGCTGTATTTACAGTGGTGGGTGGGTGAGAATGGTCTCCTTCTGCTGGTGAGGGCCCCCCCCCCAGCCCCCGCGCAGCCCCCCCGCCCCACTGATCTCAGTGACATGAATGAAGAAACTGCTGCTTCTTTAGGTGTGAAAAAGCCGTTACCAATCACACGCCCTCCTGTGTTTACTCACCCAGCCCACTGCAAACTTCCTCTCTCTAACACACACACACACACACACACACACACACACTGCAAGCCCACTTTCAGTTCTGTATCTGATTTCCCATCAGCGAACCAGGTTTTACAATAAAAGTTGTGGAGGTGATGTTTCTGTGGTTGTGGTGTGGGGTCTCTGAAGTTCCTGTTTTCTCTAAAGAGCTCAGCTCACAGTCGGCTGGATGATGTCGCAGACCCCTTCCCCCACACCTTTCCATTATTGGGGTGTTTGTTTCCACCATTTGCTGTGACTTTCCGACACCAGCAATCCAACACTCGTGCCGGGCTGTCACTGTAGGTGGAGGCGAGAGGTATGGAAGCTCGTTTCCGCCACAAAAAAAAAAATCACCATCCGTAACTCGAAACAAGCTTCCACAGAGAGGAGCAGCAATACGTTTCTGAGCAGATTTAAAGGAGCTGTGACGGACTCATTGCTGAGGTTTGGGTTGATTCTTTGGAAAAGAGAAACTTCCATCTTTTAATCTGACAGCAGCCTTTCAGTGAAAGTCATTGAGGCAATCTTACCGGCTCAGACCAGGTGAAGACATCACGATAAGATCACAGCTGAGTTCATATCTCCTGCATTCTGAGTTGCTCTGCTCACAGCTGTCCTGGAAAGGTCCACTGTGGTGCAGTATGGGAAAGATCAGCTCCGAGCTCCTTCCTGTGTGCAGTGGTGATGGACAGGTTGGCAGATGAGGTCAGGCAGGAGTTTCTATGGACTGGGATGTTTGCAGGTGACACAGTGATCTGCAGTGCAGAGCAGGTGGAAGAGGTTGAACCATTCAGGGAAGGGAAGGTCAGATCAGCTGAGATTTTCCCCGGGAGTGACCAGGATGGACAAGAGGAGAAACAAGCTCATCAGAGGGACGTTAGAGAGGCGAGGCTGAGAGTCTGGATGTGCAGCAGTGAAGGTGGATATACTGGACGGAGGATGTTGAATACTGAGCTGACAGGCAGGAGGAAAAGGAGGAAGACCACAGATGATGAAGTGAAGCAGGACATGCAGAGGGCTGGTGTGACGGAGGAGGAGGAGGAGTTTAAGGATGGTGAGATGGAGGCAGATGATCTCCTGTGGCTCCCCAGAATGGGAGCAGTCACAGGAGGTGACTTCTTTAGTGCCTCGCTCTGCTCACTAAACTAATCTCTTAGGAAACGATGCTGCTTTGAGAAAACGGCTTCATCATCACCTTCCAACAGCAGGTCCAGCTGTAAGTGAGGCTGCTCTGTGGATAGATGTCTCCTTTTTTAATTAACCACCTCTGGTCTTTTATAAGTCCTCAAATAACAGGAGGAAAGGTAGAAGATACAGACATCAGCTCCATGTTTGTGCTGACTGGCATTATCCTGCTCTGGGAGCACATGTGGAAGTTCAGTCTAGTCAAACCAACACTGCAACAGCTTTTTATGTTCGCTGCTTTTGTAAGAAAGACACGTTTAAAAAGGGCAGGAGGACATTGTTCTGATGTTAGTTTGACAGAATTTGTTAAAATACTGTAAAACATAAAAAGACAAACAGTACGTGTGGAAAACGCCATCTGCTCTAAACTAAAAATGAAAACGCAGATAAATATAACGATGGTCTGAAATCATCACACGAGTGGAGACAGGATGTGCTGCATTCAGGCACTCGGGCCAATCAAAAGCAAGCGTGCACCAACAGGTCCTGTCAATCAGCAGCAGCAGCTGTGTCTGACAACCATGAAATTAATGCCAACTGCATAAAGAACGAGAGCTTCACGAGGCTCATCGACAGATTTCTAGTTTTTCTATTCTGTCTTTTGGTTGAATTCTTTCACTTTGTAGGGAAACTCGGTGAGGAGAAATCTGATACTTTGTATCCAACACAGAACAAGTTAAAGCGGACAAGAAGATAAAAATATTTGGTATAAATCGTCGTCGGGGAAAAGGGCAAAGTGGAGATTTTCATCTGTCAGAGGGAAAATAGTGGATATAAAATTTGGGTTTGTCAGAGGACTTTGGTGTTTTTAACAACTGTCTGTTGCACCCCCCCTCCCCCCTTTATTGTTTTATTTGAGCTTTGACGTCTGCTGTCCCCTCAGGGCCACTGTAGGTGACTGATGTGGCATCTGCAGGGAGTCTGCAGGAGCTTTCAGCTAAATCCAACAAGAGCAGCATTGGCATGGCTGTGCTGCCTGAGGGTACACGAGCAGGAAGCATAAGAAGACGCTTCAGGGCAGCAACAGAAAGAGTTATTGCTAATTAATTAAAACTTTGCATAATTTATAACTGGTGTTACATCACCACCATATATTTTCTTGTGTATTACCAATTTGAATCTAAACTTGATCGAAACCCTCCAAACTTGGAAGAAGGTTTATAAACTGCAGAAAAATGGGTCCATTAATAAAGACACAATGTGTCAAAGTGGAGCAGGTTTGGTAATGTACATGTGACTTAATATTTAACATGAAGGTCCTACAGAGAGCAGCAGACCATCCCTACGATCACCACTCGGTGACAGTGGGGAGGACGAACTCCTTATGAGCCTCCAGCAGAACCAGGCTGAGCCCAAGCTGGCCATTTGTAGCGACCAGTGTGGCAAAAAGGAGAGTTATGAAATCACGGAGGTTTCCACTGGAGAAACCAAATCATCACATCTCTGTGGACCCGTAAGAAGTTCTTCCTCAAATTAGTTCAAAGATGAATGTGGCACTAACGAGAGCTGGCTAACCTGAGTTCCTTTAAACCTCCTAACATCCTGGGCTTTCTCTGATAAATGTGCCAGAATTTCACTTCTAGTAAACAGTTTTATCTTCCAGTGACTGCTTAAGCAGAAAGAATCCAGTTTCAGTATCAATAATACTGAATAAACATACTAATCCCGAGAAAAAGATACAAAACATTTACTTAGAAAATTATTTAAATATATTTTTTCAGGTTTTGACTTTTATATGTTTCACTTAAACCAGTAAACACATTTGCAATAACAAAAAATGTCAACCTTAAAATATATCCTGTGGGCTCTGATAATTAGCTGGGCTCTGATAATTAGCTGGGCTCTGATAATTAGCTGGGCTCTGATAATTAGCTGGGCCCTGATAATTAGCTATAGCCGGCAATAAAACAAGATAAAATCACACTCAGCTCAAACGGTTTCACCTCCAGGCCAAAGAGAAAGAGCCGTACCTGTGCTGATGGTGCTAAAACACTCAGTCAAGGCCGGCAGGAGGAGATGCTGAGAAGGGCAGACTCCCGTGGATGGAGGCTGGGGGGTCCGCAGCAGATGATGCAATCACAGTCCTCCCCGCAGAGTTGCCCGCTCCCCGCCCGTCCTAGGTCCGCTCTCCCTCCGCTCTCCGTCCGCTCTCCCTCTGTTCTCCGTCTGCTCTCCCTCTGCTCCCCGCCCGTCCTAGGTCCGCTCTCCGTCCGCTCTCCCTCTGTTCTCCGTCTGCTCTCCCTCCGCTCTCCCTCCGCTCTCCGTCTGTTCTCCCTCTGCTCTCCCTCTGTTCTCCCTCTGTTCTCCCTCTGTTCTCCCTCCGCTCTCCCTCCGCTCTCCCTCTGTTCTCCCTCTGCTCTCCGTCTGCTCTCCCTCTGTTCTCCCTCCGCTCTCCCTCCGCTCTCCGTCTGTTCTCCCTCTGCTCTCCCTCTGCTCTCCCTCTGCTCTCCCTCTGCTCTCCCTCTGTTCTCCCTCTGCTCTCCGTCTGTTCTCCGTCTGTTCTCCGTCTGTTCTCCCTCTGCTCTCCCTCTGTTCTCCCTCTGCTCTCCCTCTGCTCTCCCTCTGCTCTCCCTCTGCTCTCCCTCTGTTCTCCCTCTGTTCTCCGTCTGTTCTCCGTCTGTTCTCCGTCCGCTCTCCGTCCTCCTTGTCAGCTCGCAGCGTCGCGCAGCCTTTGCTAGCAGAGTTAGCGGCTGTTAGCTTCGCAGCAGCTCACTCAGCTAAACCTGGTCTTGTGCTGAGTTTTCCACAAACTCTCAGCTCCTCCACATTCGGGTTTCTAACATCCCGTCCTGCACTGTCACTGAAATGATGGCAGCTGACCTAAAGGTGGCTCTGCTCTAATTTCTCTGCCCTTTGACCTGGATGTGATTGTTTCTTTCACTGAGGTCACGTCTTATAAAATAAAATACAAACACAAACTTTTGTAAATGTTTTTCTTATTAAACAATAAGAAACTTGTTCAGTAACCGTTAGAACATTAATTAACGGACGTGTTTATTCCAGCATGTTTCAGGTTTAACTTCCACAAAGAAAGAACTGGAAAAATAATCTTTCCTTTGTCTAAGCTTTGATTGATGTCCTGATATTACATCCCGATGCTGTTCCTTCTCCTGACATCAGTCAGTGTTGCCAACGGAAACACGAGCTCCAAATGTTCCTCTCAGTGGGCCCAAATATTTGCATAACATGGAAATTCATTCATTTGCATTTCCTTCTGCAGATTTTCTGGAAATTCGGTTAAGATTGCATTATATTTGAATGGAGTGTGATAGACGGCAGCTGGGCCACTTTACGGATGGGAATATTTTCTTTTCCAAGAGAAAACAATGCTTCCAGCTCAGAGCTAATCCTGCTTTGGAAGCCTTTGGAAGAGCCCCTGCAGCACTAACAGAGCTCCCAGTGAAACAAATGAGGAGGTTTTGTGATGACGAGTCTTTGTTGGTGTTAAAGGGCCGGTGGATCGTATGCTAATCAAAGCTGATACTTTTAGTTATTTTTAATTATTATCAGTTTCAAACATTTCACTTCTGCTTAGTAATGTGAGGTAAACGCGACAGAGCCTCTTCCTGCTTCATACGGCCTCTCGTGCTGCCGCGAACTCGCCGAGTTTATGCAAATCCTGATAACTGAATAATGATGTCACAGCGTGATTGGAAAACCCTGCAAAGACCTTATTGTGATTTCAGGAATGTGTTGCTTTGTTTGCCTTCAGGTGCCCCTGAAAAATGCTCAGTGGGGTTAAGGTCAGGTGATTATGAAGAAAGTTCATGACTGGCAGAAGTCCTTTGGTGTTTGTGGCAGACTTGCAAAGCAGACTCGCATGCTGCTGCAGCAGATATCCATGCAACCCCATCACGTACCGACGCTCATTGTGGTGCATCGGGGGCCCCTTTAGCATCCTTTCCCAATGGCCAGCTGATAGACCTCCAAACAATGCCCCCAAAGCCTGAAACATGGATGTCACCGCACTGCAGGCCACCCAGGTAAGCTAACTACACACCTGAGCATTTTATTGTTGTATTTGAGAATCGTGGCATCCAGCATCAGTTTACTTGGACAATCCTGTTTCATTTAGAACGATCTGGGTGGCTCACCAGCCATCAGCACTTCTTCTGTTCTCCTGAGATGCTGGCTTGAAGGACAACTTGCTTTATAATATCACTCAGCTGTTCCCCACATATGAACTCCACCTCTGCATGCTTGGACTATGAATGGCAAAGGTGTTGTTCTGCTCTGGAAACCTACCAGGAAGGAGGTCCACTTTAATCCGAACCTGCAGCAGGTGAAGAGCTGACTCAGGGATTCATGGGCCTTGTCTTGCTGCAGGTGCTTGTGCTTCACTTCTGCTCAACTCCAGAGCAGCAAACGCACCAGGAAGTTCCCACCACCTCGTGTAAGTGTTTGAGGCACTGCAGCATTGTGTTGTTTCAGGACTTTTCAGCTCATCTCCTGTAACACGTCTGCTCACCCGAAGCTTCTGACCTCGTTTCCTTTCTGAGGAGCAGCTCAGTCCTGCAGAAATCCCGGCTTCACTTGTACGAGGAGCTCGTTCAGGTGACTGACGCCACATTGACACGATCGTGTTTTCACTTTTGCTCCTGACATTTAGGCTGAACGTGTCACAGGGAAGTTCTTATTTCATGCATCAAAACCATCTGAGCTTAAATGGGAACAATTACACATAAAAATAGTGTATTCATCACATACAAAGAGATGAAAGAGGCAAAGCCATATGATTTAAGCATCATTTATAGTGCTGTAGTCAGGGGGCACAGCGGGCTGGACCGAGCCCACAGGCTGTGGTTGCATCTACAGCACAAAGAGAGGAACGTGTCATGGCAGGTCATTTCAAATGCAGTTTCTCAACAACTATCAGCGAGCACACAAACTGCAGGCTGAAGGTGCAGCTGCTGTTTCCCAGAGCCGGAGATGGAGCAGATGGACAGGAAGCAGGGGGAGCACTGCTCAGGGACATCTGAGGACCTGCAAGTTTAAAGCTTCCATGTAAGGTCCTCATTAATAGATAGAATTTAAATGATTGGGATTTTTTTGCAGAGCTACAACATCTGATCTCAGGGTCTCTCCACCTGCTGAATCGAGCTTTTTTTTCATTCAAGGGTTAAGGTCACTCTCATGTAATAGTGTTATCTGAGCAATGTGTTAGTCCAGCACGAGGCTCAGTTAGCTCAGGACTTCTCACTTTCGCTTGAGTAAAGAAGCTGAAGCTGCTCTGAAGTAAAGAATGTGCTCTCTGACTATGCAGCAGATCCAAAAACAGAGACGGTATGTTAACTATGCCAAGTTGCATTGTGGGTCTTCAGTCATTCCAGTCTTGCGGGGCTCCTCTGACCTGTGCAACCCCAGCTAAGGAAGAGCTCTGCACTCATCCTGTAGACGGCCTCACCTTAGATTAAAATCCTTCCAAGTGCTCTGAAAGAGGCCTTCAGGGGACGTTCACAGTGAAAACACACAGAGGTGCATTCCTCCCAAAAACCAGTCTGAATTAGACCTTTAGCAGGTCTGAGTTAAACATTTTTGTTGTTTCCTAAACGCACTGTGATGCTTGACTGCTGAGAACCAGCAGAACGTTTATCCAGTGTTTGACAGCTGGAGCTCAGTGTGCAGACACACAGCCCGAAGCCAAACAGCAGCCCGTGAACGCAACACGACGCCATGCTGGGAGGTTTACTGTCAGGAGTCATACAGTGTTTCTCAAAGGGCAAAGCTGCCGTTATTCTTCACTTTTCCTTATTGCCAGATGATTCCCAGTATTTTCCTATTTTGCAGAACAAGACAATGGCTCCACCACAGTCCTGCTGGCCTGGCTTCCAGGCCCTGGCATCTTTCACTTCATACAAAGGCTCAGGTTGCAGTGAGCCTGATGGCTGCACAGCGCATTCCTGTCTGTGCTGGTGTGGGTGGAGGACGTAAGGTAACTCACGGTGATGGAGGAGCTGATGACATTCCCAGAGGAAGCCATGCAGGACTAGGTGCAAACTTTAGGAGCATTTCGGGGAAGAACTCACTGCAGTGAGTTTGGCTGATGACACCGGATCTCCCATGTTAGGCTGCTGATGATAGCACGCTGTCGCCTTCATGGCTGGTAAGCAGTGGGAAATGTGAGAACCGAGGTGCTAAGATGCTAAGTTGATTAGTGTTTTCAGGGGAATCAGCTGAAAGTAGAAACACGTGTGTTGCGAGTGGGATCAGGCCTGTGGCACACTGTTAGATGGTGCCTGAAGAGACGGACGTGGCCTCCAGCTTGTCCATTTATACCAACTGCGTTGTTAGCCACTCTAAAGGTCAAAGGTCAAAGAAGTCTTTATTATCCCTGGGGGGATAATAAAGACTTCTAAAAAGGTTATGAACTGTGGCTGCAGTTAGTGATGGAGGCTGTTTACAGTCCGCGAAGCAGCTGGATCTGAATCATGTAGACGTGAGTTCTTTGCTTGTTCTTTCTCTGTGACCCTCTTTTCCCCTCATCCTTTCCACCATCCAGCCTCGGAGCTTTCCTTATAGTCGGATGTGCGAGTAAGAGAGCAGGAGGTAGGGAGCTCCTGACCGTGACAGGTGGTGGCGAGGACAGTGGGAGGAAGCCTCCACAGCTCATAGGGTACGTGCAGGGCTTTTCTGATTGTCCTGGGTGGGTTCCTGGCAGATGCAGGTATGTTACAGACTGAAACTTCAGCCTGGCTTTGTTCTTTCTTGAGTTTCTGTCTATCCAGTATGTATCCTTGCGGTGCCTCTGGGCCCTGAGCTGACTGATGAATCAGGGATCTCAGTTACTGCAGGTTTGGGGTGGAAGGCAAATCTGCTGTTTCTACATGAGCATCAAGAAATGAATTACTGTCCTCAAGATCTCTCTGAGAGCCCCAATCTATGGGCTCTAAGCAGCCCTGAAGCAAGTCTGAACCTGGGAAGAGTTGAGCCCAGTCCCCCCAGCATCTGCCTGCATCCCTCAACAGGCTCAAACATCTCAAGTCCTAAGTTTGCACCCAGAAGCTGTTTTCAGAGCCACGAAGGTTTTCCAAAGTGCTGTCTGCGTCTCGTATGTCCCAGCTGAAGACACTGTTACAGCCCACTCACAAACTGCTGTGGACCCCTCCCCCACCCTGCAACATTCCACAGGCCATTCAGAAGCTGAGGCTCCACCTGACCCCACCCGACCCCACCCGACCCCAGTGTTATCAGGGCATGTTTGTAAATGAGAACCGGACTCAAACATTTTACCTGGTAAAACATGTTTGTTTATATTAAATGCAGAAATGCTCCTTTTCTCTCCCCTCAGCCCCTCAGCAGACGACTACCCCCCCCCCCCCCCCCCCCCCCCCCCCCCCCCCCCCCC
>VOQJ01015594.1:0-14023 GCA_015052665.1 Apistogramma diplotaenia
ATAATAAAAAGCACATTGAGGCGACTATTTGTTGTGATTTGGCGCTGTATAAATAAAACAATTTGAATTGATTTGCTCACAATCAGGAGAGTTAGAGTTGGAAAAAAAAACTATCAATAGTTATTGTGTTCTGTCAAGTGATTTATGGCATAACACCATCTTTGAAATGTGATGTGAAAATGTATGGAAAAACTTAAAAATGGACCTTGGAAGTGCTTAAAAAGTGCTTGAATATGATCCTGGAAAAAGTGCACAAACCTTGTGTTGCCAAAGCAACCACAAGCTTGCCAGTGGGTCACAAACTGGTCTCTATGTGTGCGACTGGAGCCATAGGAACAAAACTTAGCAAGCAAACGTTGCACTCTATCTATTTAATATCTGCAAATAGATTCATGCCTTTAATGGAGTGTGTGTGGTGTTATCCTGAGGCACAAAATGAGCAAAGGGAATTTCAAGTTGTGGATTAAATCTAAATTATGTCTCTTTGCTCCAGCCTCTGCTTGATCTTGATGACTTGTCACATAGGCAGTCACTGGCCTGTTACATGCATTTACTACATGATGAAATATACATTTGTCAATGTACGTGTTACTTAAACGTGTAAATTGCCGTACAGAATAGCAGGAAAATTCTGAGTGACCAGCTAAGAGCTCTCCAGTGTCTCCTCATTGTCTTCATTATCTTGTGCTTCACTTTTCATTGCTGCTATTGAATAAATAAGCAGAATGGGATAAGCAATGTTTTTAGTCTATTGTTCACACTAGAAACCATTAAAATTCATTCAACATTTTTACAACAGCAGTCCTTGCAGTAGCACCATAAAATCTGTGATCCTCTTAATGATCTTAATGAATAGTGTTGGTTGAAATGCTTATACTAGATTAAGAGGCCCTGTTAAGCTGCAGTGGTCTATCCCTTTACTGGGAAATGCCCAACAGGAGACTGGAGGAGAGGAGATTTGTCCAGGTTTAACAAGGCTGGAGGATGGTACATGTGTCATGTTGTCCGTTCTCTTTTCTACCTAAAAACTGCATTTAATAAGGAGGCAGCAGGTCTGAACTGCCTAACAAGGAGGATGCCATTCAATGCAAACAACCTGACAGTGGCTGTGAGAGCAAATGTTTTTGACAGCAGCTGTGCAGTAGTCAGTTTGTTAAAATTTAACAAGAATGGTAGACTGATGATCAGCCTCCATTCATTCATCTGCCTGCCTGCCTGTCACATGCACCGTCTGGGATTGCCCCCGATCAGATTCAGACAGCCTTGGGGTGAGGCAGCATGTCACATGTGTTCCAGGATTTCCAAAAAATTGCTCTGCCCAGGAACTACAATTACAGGTCAAACTGAACTGTCACATCTGTCCCCGATGGTCCCGTCGCTCCATAGGAGTGCTGCGTGATTAAGCTTCATTGTGAGGCTCAACATTTAAATGCCTATTTGTGTGTATATGCAGTGCATGTATACACTTCCACAGCAGTCTTCTTTAGCCACTATGTTACACTTATTTAAATGTGCTAAATATGTTGATATTTAAATAATTATATTATTTAAATATTTAAACAGTTATATAGCAGAGTGCTTGGAAACGGCTGTGTGAAGTGGTGTGCACAGCTGCATGGTTTGACACGTTTCTGACCAAGCGAATGCTTTTTGCATTTAGTTTTGTCCAGTATTTGGTCTGACCACCTTCATTCTTCACAGCCTGAACTCCTGCACTTCCCCAGGCTTCTCAAAGGACATTGCAAAGCTCTCCTTTGGACGCTGGCTGCCTTTTGTTCCATTATCCGTGAAGATGATCGCACACTGCTTCAGTAACGTAGGGCTCCGGGGAGGCCAATCCAGGCCATTGTGTGTTTTTGTCTCCAGGTGTGCTTTTACCGCATTAGGAACGTGTTTGGGATCAGTGTAATGCCGACAAAGGAAACTGCTGCTAATCAGATGTTTTCCAGATGATACTGCATGGTGGATCACATCGGGTTTATCTGATATTCAGTACAAAGTTGTGGAGGGCCAAGAATTTGTGCCAAAATGAACATCATGTAGATCCAAATTCTGGATTTGCAGGCTACATGAATGTAATGTGGGAATCTCCATTCGATGGATGTTCATGGCCACATGAGGTAACACTCCACCTGTGCAGTACATTCCATCTCTGAAACATGACCAGAATGCATTTCATGTTTCAGCCACTTGTTAGAGTCACAGCCAGACGCAGGCCGCTCAGTAACTTTTGGATGGCATGTTGGCAAGCTAAGTTCATGGACACAGAAAAAAATGCTAATCAGTATGTTAGCACTAGTTAATTTGAGTGTAACATGCTGTTATAAGCATTTAGCAATAAGTAGCACAATGCTTACATTTAGCCTCACAATGCACATCCCTGGACAGTCCACAACACACACAAACTGATGTCTGTACCATTTTAACCCACTGGAAGCTTCGCTATAGCAACCCTTTGTCCCTAAGAGAGAATAATGACAATGGGCAGATAAAGGGAAGTCACCACATTAAACAGCATTAAGCCACTCAGAACCAGACGCATTACAGAGGAAGAAAGAGAGGATGAAGAAACGGATGAGAGGGGAGAGAAAATGACAGCAAGGCCCAGAGAAAAGAGCGAGGCAGTGATAAATCGGAGGATTAATCCGGGCTACTACAGAGGGATTAAATCATTCTCTCGCTAAACGTCGGCTTGCTCCGTCAGACGGCAGAGGTTAAGCAGACCGTTCTCCCCCTGTCCCGTTTTGCTGCTTTTCTCTCATCCCCTCACCCTCCTTTTCTCATCCTTTTAATGGCATTAGAGGAGTGGAAGTATTTAATCGGAGGAGCAATGTAGTGAGGAAAGCCTGTGCAGAGGAAGCACGCGCGCGCGGGCGCGCGCGCACACACACACACACACACACACACACACAGAGCGCTGAACAGATGGAGTGTTGGGCTAATAGATGTCAGTGTTTCTGTTAATCTGATGGAGAGGAGAGATAGCAGAAAGACTCATTGATTTCCCTTGTGGCAGGCGTGGCACCAGTGTGTGTGTGTGTGTGTGTGTGTGTGTGTGTGTGTGTGTGTCGGGGGGTTGGGGCACTGTGTGTTTGTGGGGGTGGGTTGCCCATTTGAAATGCAAGCCACTTCCACCAAGGTGGCTTGCATTTCAAACGGGCACAAGGACCAGGAAAAGAAATTAACAACTGCAATCGTGTATCAGAAAATCTGTACAAATTAAATACCCTGTGAGGTGGGCAGCTCCCCACGTGTGATCCATCGCTACTCCGCGATAAATATACTACTTTCAATAAATGTAAGTGTAGGAACACTCGCTGTTTTACAAGTTTTTGCGGTACTCGTTCTTCACATGCGTAGTACATGTGATCAGTTCAGACCCAGTTGTACAACCGCGGTGTTGTACCGTAATGTATATATTTGATTAATTTTGCATTAAAAAAAATAACCAAATGTATAAACATATATTAAAAATATTAATTCTAACTCTAATATTACCCAGCGGCCGCCTGTGTGATCAGGCACGTCACCAAATTCAGAGGCTACTTCCTCCAGAAAGACTGAAACCGCCGGTGATTCAAACCTTTGCCTCTTGTAAAGTTCACTGTGTTACGGTGATTATGACGCGTTCCGTCTTCAGGACTTTGCTGTGCAGCGTTTCCTGGTGTGTGACGCAGTGATGCACTGTCAGCTCACCTGTGCAGGCCTCCCGCATCCGTCCCACAATTCCACTCTTCTCCCCGCACATCGCAGGCAGGTAACAGAGGTTTGCCTTTGAACAGGTGAGCAAACAGGTCCTTCGCCTCACACTTTCCGTTTGGTCATTTTTGCCACTGTAAAAAATGCTGACTGCTGTTTTTTATGCGTCAGTGCCAATGTAGGGAAAAGGGTAAGTGCACCTGCGCGGCAGCTGTTGCAGTGAGATTTATAGAATATATGGTGGGCCATTAATCATAGCCATGTTAAATTATTGCGCCAAATATAACTATCCCGCGGGCCGGATCTGGTGTACACAAAACAGAAAAAGTTGCCAATTTATCGCTTTTTGGCAAAAACAAAAAAACGAAATAAAAAAACAGGGATTTGAAAAGTCAGAAAATTAACACCACCGAGTTACTGGGAAATTATGTTTAATGGGAATCTCGAAATTGTAATATGTGTTCCCCTTTTCACTTTAGCTGCCATTTTGCTTTCTGTAGCCACGCAAAATCAAACCTGAGAAAGGCTGTTGTGAGATCACATGTGCACACTGTGAACACAACTGTCTCAGGTGGGGTGAAATAATGCTTTAGCGAAAGAAAACAAATCAGTGTGGTATCGGTGATGGGGCCTAGGGGGCGCCTGCTTGTTAATTGCAGTGATAGTGAAGTGTTACAATAGTGAACCGGTAAAATTCTCAGCCCGGTGCTGATGACTGCAGCGAGGCGCAGCACCCACGGGCTAGAACCCTGATCTGATACCTGGTATATCCAGGACTGAACAGAGCCTTGAATTAAAAACCACAGCCAGAACTCTCATATGACTCAGTAAATTATAAAGGGCAGGTCTGCATTTCATGGTGGACTGTCTTCACAAAAAAAAAAGGTTTCAGCCTGTGCAGAGTTGCCACTGTACTCCACACAACTTCCACATGCGCCAGCATTTCACAGTGAGATGAAATCTTCAGCCGCCTCGCACGCGCTCCATGCAGATACATTTTTTTCCCCACAATCTTCCTCTTGTAAACGTGTAATGACAGTTGTGTGGGTGTTTACCTCAGCACGAGCAACATCTCTGCAAGTCTCAAAGGTTCAAGCAGACACCTGAATACTCTGCTTTCTCCTTCTGTATTCTCTGTACAACACCCCCACCCCCTCAGCGCCCCCCCTTCCCCTCGCTGCAGTGGTAATTGGGTATGACATGGGATCAACAGGGAGAGAGCGAGGACGCATTTAAATGCGTCGACTGTCGTCTTCCTCACTTCTCTTTTCTAACTTGCTGCCTTGCAGCTCCCAGCCCTTGCTCACCGCTGTTACCGTAGCAACATCTGCAAGACCGCATCTTCCTCCCTCCTCCACCTCCGTGTCATTTATTTTATTAAGATTGGCCGCTAGTGCCCGAATGTGTGTGTATGTATTTGCGTGCAAATGCGAGGTGCATAGCGGCAGAACGTTGTCAGCCTAACTCCTGCTCCAAGCCAATTACCACAGCCTCACTACACATTTTAAAGCTACAACTCAGGAGGAATTACCCCGAGTAGGGAAAATTTAGCCACTTGAGTCAAACTTGTTACATTAAATCAATCAAGTACATTACTGGGCTCCTCAGTGTACAAAGGGAGCATCTACACCTCTACAAGTCGCATCACTGCCATGAGGCAGTCAACACCGCTTTCTTTCCACTTATTTCATCTGTGTCCTGTCGTTTTTCTTTTTTAACATGAAAATGAATTTATGTTGACTATGGTGGAAAAACAGGTGTCAAATTCAGTTTCCCTACCCTGGGATATACAGAGGGAATCACAATGAAGGCCAGACAAGCTTTAACTGATTCAAAGATCTCCTTCTTTCCACACGTGGTGTAAAACATTTCCACTAAATTTCAGGTCAGGCCTGTTGACACTGGTCATTTTATTACTTACTGTATGGGTTGAGGTGGAATATTACCTTGTTTTAATTGTTTGGTTTTTTTTACCAAAATGAATTTTACTGTAAGCCCCTAACTTTGAGAGAGCTCTGGTTTCCCACTTTGTTTATTCTATACTTATAATCATGGATCTCTTATAAATACCTAAATGGAAGGAAGTGTTATTAATCAGTCTATAGCCTTGTTTTACTGGGTTATTCATTTATTTTGCCCGACTCTGCTCAGATCAGCTGATTCGTTCTCACTTTTTAAATTTTATCTATTTCCCTCCATCCTGATTTCTTAGGTTTGATGTTCTGATGTTTTTCACAGTTAAATGTTTCAGTTCATAAAACTAATTTTAATACTAAAAAAAAAAGATAACCGAGTAAAAACATACAGTTTTTAAAGGATTTCATTTATTAAAGGAAAAGAAGCTCTCCAAACCTTCCTGATCCTATTTGATAAAGTAATCCCAATAATGCAAACAGGTTTCTGCTCTTTTGGGAAATATTCTGTGGACTTGTAAGATGAAAGTTGAACTTTTGGAAGGTTTGATCTGGTTTACACCTGGTGTCAAACTAAGTGGTCTGGGGCTGCTTCGGGCGACTTGCTGGAATTGATGGAACCATGAATTCTGCTCTTTACCAGAAAAGCCTGATGGTGAATGTCCAATCATCAGTTTGTGCTGTGGAGCTCTAACACACCTGAGTTATGCAGCAGCAAGTCCACCAGTGAGTGGCTTTAAAAACAAACCAGACTTTCACTAGTGGCCTATTCAAAGTCTTGATTACAGTTCTTGTTGCAGAGGGTGGTACAACCAGTTATTAGGTTTAGTGGCAATTACTTTTTCAAACAGGGCCAGGTAGGTTTGGATAGCTTTTCTTAATAAATGAGAATTTAAATATGGCATTGTGTATTTACTCAGGCTGTATCTGTCTAATATTAAAATGTATTTGACAATCTGAAACATTAAAGTTTGACAAATATGGAAAAACCTGAGAACCTAAATACGTTTTCATGGCACTACAAATGCAGATATAATCGGCAGGTAGCCAACATCAGGTGATACCTGGGTCGGGCTCTAGTTTTAAACAGCTTACATTTATCTGCTATTTTTAGAACAGGAAAAATTCCTGATACTTGGAAGAAGAATAGCAAAGTGGCAGGCTATGGCCTGAAGTCCTATTCATGCAGGCCTGGAAACTGGTCAGTGATCCCATGGCAACTACTGGTTGCTAGAGGAAAGTGTGTATTCCGTGACTGGTTGGCAAGCAGTTGCTGATTGGTCGTGTACGTGTGATGTACCAAGAACCTCCTTTAAATCCTAAAAGAAAAGTTGCTAACGGTTGGATAACGGTTTGTTCAATGGCAGCATTTCATTATATAACCGAGTCTGAGTTGAATTGTAACTTTAAAAACATTTTTAATAGAAGATCTTGGACGGTTCCTTATCTGTAGAATATTCCAAGGTTTCCTCTGCACTTCTTTGAGAACTGAATAAACCACTGCAGTGAAATGAAATTCACTCAGCTTCTAAAAGTGAAAGGAAGGCAAAATGAAACACACACACACGCACACACACACGCATGCACAAAAACAAAACTAAAGACACAAATCTGTCACAGGTTATGAATGGTTTAATAAAATCATATAATACATCACAGATCTGATGAATTAAAGTCATAGCCAGGATTACCTGAGCTCATCCCTGTGTTTTTAAAAAAATACAAATCTATAAAGCTCAAAAGCAACACAACTGACTCAGTGTTTTCAGTCTGAGATCAAAACAAGGACGGTCCCTGTGCCCCTGACTCACACCACTTTTTAAAAGCCTCCTCGTCTTTAACTAGCACAGGTTTGGACGTTAACTGATTTAAGGGTCCCCTGAATGCATCTTTACATTTCAAATCTCAGAAATATTATCTGATGATCTCATACAATGCTGTGAAAAAGTTATCCAAATCTAATGATCTGAACCATGTAAGTGTGGCAAATGTACAAAGACAAATGCTTTTTCACAGCACTGTAAATGACTGAAGTGCACTGCCTCAGCCATAACGCACACACTCATTTCTGTTTGCCTTCCTGTAGTACGTAGCAGTGCAGAATAATAGTTTAACGGTTGATACCGCAGATAAATAGCACAATAACAAGGTTTTTTTTAAAAAAACAAAAAGAAAAACAAGGCATGCTAACAGCAAACCATCTCTTTCATAAAGCAAAACAAGAAGGCAGCCAGTGCTGCCTTTAGTGCCCAAGTCAAAGCTCTCGTCATGTAACTGTTTTACCCTTTTCTTCTTACTCTTCATCCATGGTTGACCAGCAGGCTCTGAAAGAAAGAGAAAAACACAGAGAAAAGAGAATTAGTCCGTCTGCACAGCAGCCACGCCTCCTGACCTTTGAAGGAGTTCTCAGGTAGATGGGTTGTTCCTGTTTGGTGTATTCACTGCCATCTTTAACTGGCCATGGCTGAAAGGTCACATGGGTGAAAGCAGGGATTATCGGGTAATGGAAACAAACCTGCTGATAAAAATAAACAAATAATCAACACACACTTCACGAGGTAGATTAGAAGAGAAATTTCTAACTTGTGTGTTGTCCCTCTTTGGGAATACGGTCTCAGTCATTTATCATCATTGGGCTGGTACACCAAATACGTTTTGACCAATTAATACTTTTAAAATTTTAGATTTGATTACATGATACATTTTACAGCTGATACTAATGGGAGTCAAGCATCCATAGAGGGATTTCATGATTTTGTTAAATATAAACTCAATGAGATATAACACTAAACCCGCTGATGAGTAGAGTGACGATCACTGCTCATCTAGAACCGATGCGGTGTTCTGCTGCAGGGTTCTGCTGGGGATACTGTCGTTCATTTGAATGCTCCTTTGACACAAACTCACCCACCCAACCACAAGCATAAAAGAACTACCCATCACACTTCTGCTCAGGAACTGCTTATAATTGAATGAATTTGATTAAGAGTCCCAGAGGACCTGAAGGATCCCTCGCCAGTGTCCCAGTGTCAGATACTACAGGATATCGCTAGACCTCCTTTGCCTAATCCCTGGTGGGCTCTTTCAATGGCATTAAGGGAACAATATTAGGCAGGAGGTTTTAATGATGTGGCTTATTAGTATACTATATATTTAGCATTAGTATGAGCATCACAAAGCCAAATGGGGATGAAGGAAAGTACACTGAACAGTATATTTATCATCAAACACAAAGATCTTCTCATGCACAATCAAATCAGTTAAGAGTTAGATCACACACCTTAAGCTACACATGCCTCAAGGGTATGAGCTGGTTCTTGTTAACTACATCTGGAGACTTTGAAAGGCCTAAAATCACAAAACATGCTCTTATAGGTTAAAGTCTCAGTAATCTCTGGTGTACGGCCTGTGTAATGGCAGCACCACGTGGATCGTAGCAGAGGCAAATCTGTGACAATTTTCAGTTTCAGTTTCTTGAGTGTGCTCTACACTCCAGTTTTCAGGCAGAATGACCTCCAAGATACAGCATCTGCAGCCTATCAGGCCTACCGTCCTTCTGTTTAAAAACAGCTTCATGCAATTGATCCAAGGAGTGCAACCTTCATCCTTCAACCCAAGATCAATGCGGTCCTTGAAACCCTAGCAACAAATCGTCCTGGAGAGAAGATGAGTCTGACACCATCATTCCAGTGACCTTGCCTTACAGTACCATGAGAGGGGTTCACTCAGATTGTGAGCTCTCACATGAAATAGCAATGATCAATTAATACCTTGAAATATTGGCACAATGATTCTGAGGGAGATACCAACTAACTATGGTAATCTCGAGCTAATTTAACTAGTGCTTTGCCACCGTACAGATCTATTCCTATAACCTTGGAAGGTAGCTCATTGAAATGCATAATGAAAGCTAGGTTTTTCATTTGACAGAATATATACAGGTATAGAGTGGATAGCAATGGGCTTTACATTTGAAGGTCAATAAATACATCTGTTAGAACTTTTGCTTTCACATAGACATTATCTAACCAGATGACTCCTGGCTATTATATAACCTAATTTCCACAGGAAGGCTCAATACTGACTATAACACCGAACTGCTATAAAAGGAGGGTCAGATATACTGTGGTTGTTTTTCAAGTGCAAATGTGAAGCATTCGAGTACAAGTACATGTAATGCTTTCATCAGACAGCAGCATAAGCATGTATGCAATTTTACTGAGTGTTGCATGGTGTGCTTTTTAGTTTACTGAACATTTCTTACTTTTATGCAAATTATGTGGACCGAGTGTGATTAGTACTCCACTAAATTTACTGAGGTCACACACAAATAAATAGCAACAAATGCTTTTGAGAGGAAAGTGCTCAAAAGGAAGGCATACCTGTACATGGACAGATAGCATAACCTATAAACAATGTTGTATTGGAAATGGAAACAGGTTTTAACCTTAATTATTAAGCTTTGAGTTAACTGCCCAAGTTCTGAATGGCAAAGATTCTTATGATGGCAAATATTTTGGATTAGAGGGTGCATTATAATTGCCTCTCTATTGAATATGTCCCTCAAAATGAAGAGAAATAACTTATCCTGATGCGCTCACATTAGGTTTTGTTTTATGACCAAAAATGTATGCAGAAGTTGATCGTAAAAAATAAAACCAACCCTAATATCTCTTGCAAATTTGCTTTGGTTTCCAAGTCAAAAAAATTGATCCAGTTCTGCCCCACTTGGCCTCAAAGACTAGACAGCAGCAGGGAGGAGGGTTAGCCCAAGTGGAACGATGCAACGAGCTCAATTGACTGAAAGCTTGGAGTGCATTGACCTGAAGCTAACTGGTTGAGAGACTGTATATGGGTGTACTATATGTGCATGTGTGTGCAGGGAGCACGTGGTATCTGTTCTAAGCACTGCAGAGTTCACTCCAGCTGTGAAACTCAAACCATTATAACCACAGAGAGACTTACAGAGCAGTGTGATCAATATGACTCCCCTCTTTTATCCTCTCATCTGATGCCTCTGGTTTACCCTCTTCATCTCCCATTCTCTTTTAATTCTTTTGTCCCTTTCTGCTCTATTCCTTTGTCCATTCAGTCTTGCATTTCACATCTTTTAGTCCTTCAAGTGTCTAAATTCTCCTCACACAAGAAGTAGGTGTTCATTTACAGTAATACAAGCCTATGAAAGTATATCTACACTCCCTTTACTTATCCTAGTAAAAATTAGCTAATATTGATTTCACTGAATTCAGGTTATGAACAATCATTTCAAATGAAATGAAGCAAAAGATGCTAAAAAACTGTGTTGAATGCACAAAGAGGAAAAACTGAACAATGGCACAATTACAAAAACCTTTACTTTCTAGGAGAACAACAGGAACTGGTGTTAGAAACGTACAGCAACATTAGGCAGCGTCTTTGCAACTGTCATTTTTTGTACTTCTACCTTACAAATACACTAACGACCAACTTATACCATCAACAGTCTCTAACTACAAAGTAAACTACCCCGTCATAAGCCTGCCTGATATAAAAATGGTCTCTGAAAAGAAAAAGGGAACTAAAGATGATGATTTTGTTCGTATGTGGTTCTCCTACTCTCAGCACCTCTTGTGACAACTCATAAACAACAGTGTGTTAGTACAGTTCTCAATGCTTCTAACTAGAAAAAAACCAGGGTCTTCCCTGGATATCGGACAACTGCCTGCCACCCCCGCTTGCTAATTGTGGTAATAGTGAACAGTTCTGATAGCAAACGAGTGAAATTCTCAGCCCGGCACAGCACCAGGCGATCAGCCGCTGGCTAGAACCCTGCAATGTTGATTTGAATCTCTAACAGCACTTCATTTCTTCGTCACAGTCTCATACAGCAGATTATTAAAGAGATTATTTAGTACCCTGACCAGTTCTCAAAATTGTATATGTGCATATCTTAATTTTCCAACTGTTGCTCCCGACTATGAAGATTTGCTGAGGTACTATTGGCCTGCCTACCAGATTGGGTATAGGTTGTTACAGTGAGCTGATTTTCAGTTCATGTGGCGTCAGCCAGCAGATTAAAGAGGCAGAGTGAAGGGACTGGAGAAAGAAGGAGGGAGACAGGAGCCAACCACTGTAGGAGATAGAAAGATAAAAATAAATAACAACAAAAAGTCAGGAGAGGTAGGAGAGCAAAAGAAGTCTGTCTGTTCCCCACTCTGCACCCAGCCTGGGAGCCTTGACTCAATTGGAAATCCATTTTATCTGATGACTGGCAGGCAATTGGGGCTCCCAGGTGAGGCTCTGCGGTTGATAGGCCTGACCACTCCACTGCTGAGGGACAGAGGGATGAAGATGGAGGGGAATGTGGAGGAGAACACGTACTAGATTGGCTCCACTAACAAAGTTCATTTGAGGCAACCTAGATCATCACTTGGCCTCCACTTCTATCAAAAACACTACAAGTGGGAGGCTAGCTACTAAGAATTTTCACTTAGTGGGAAAACCCAAACATAAAGCAGAAAAAGCCATAAATTGCCTGAAAATGTAGACATGAGGATTACAGTTTTTGTTTTATAAGTGGCTAAAATGATAAAGCAACCGTGGTGAAATTCTAATTTTATATCAATAAACCTCCTTTTTAATTATATTGTAATTATATGCCATGCAGGAGCAGAAGCTTTGTAATAAATAGAAGGACACAATATTATCCTTACAGAAAGGTTTTGCACTTAAAAACGATCCCTTTACAATGAACGTTCACTGCAAATCAATACATTGTTCTGAATTATCACCTTAAATAATGACTATACTCAGTTTTATTTACAGAGCTGTGCAAAAGCCTTTGAACCAAAAACTGACCTTTTTATTGAACCATAAGACAAACCCCACTGCTGTGCAATTATGTGCTTTAACTTTACAATGGGGCAGCATGGTGGTTAGCTCTGCTGCCTCACAGCAAGAAGGTCCTGGGTTCGAGTCCACCTTGGCCCGGGCCGCTTTCTGTGTGGAGTTTGCATGTTCTCCCCATGTCTGTCTGGGTTCCCTCCGGGTACTCCGGTTTCCTCCCACAGTCCAAAGACACGAAGTAAAAGGGGTAAGGTTAACTGGTGATGCTAAATTGCCCATAGGTGTGCCTATCCTGAGACAGGATGGTGACCTGTACAGTGTGTACCCTCTTGCTCTTTGACAGCTGGGATGGAACTTTGTACTGTGAAAACTGAAGTGTTATCTTCTAAATTACACACAGTATAAAAACTTCAGCAGTTTGAGCTGTCACTTGAGAAAACATCACGCCAAAAATGAAATAACTCAGTTTAGACTTGTTGATGCTCACAAAACAGCAGATGGATATACAAAGTTGTCACAGCATTTCCAAGTGTCAAGAACTGAGGTGAGAAGTATCATCAATAAATTCAAAGGGAGTCTCACAGCACAGAACATGCCTGGCAGAGGTAGGAAGCAAAGGATTTCAAAGACTCTGGAAAGGAAACTAGTGAAAAATGTGAAAAAAAACCCCAGAACAACTGCCAAGACACTAGTGAATGACTTCGCCAAGTCAGGAACTGTAGTCTCAAGGAAGACAATCACTGGAGCCCTGTGAGGTTACAGACTCGTGGAGAAAATACCACTTGTGCAAGAGAGACACCTTCAAGCCAGACTGAAGTGTATGCTAAGGACAACCAGGAGAAAGAAGTGGAAGTCCTTTCGTCAGATGAGATGAAGATGGGATGAAACTAGAGCTCTTTGGCCTCAGAGATGCTGAAACAGAAGTGAGAGGCATACCCAAAAAAACTGTCCACACACTGAAACAAGGTGGTGGGAGTATTATGCTGTGGGGTTGCTTCAGTGGATCTGGATCTAGTCAAGGTGGAAGAAAGTATTGAAAAAGAAGGATATGTGAAGAATCTGAAAGAAAACCTCATGCAGTCAGCAGCAAAACTGGGTCTAGGTCATCGCTTTGTCTTCCAACGCAACAACCCAAAACATATATCACTCCTGGTGAAGAACAACTTCAAAGTGAACATTACTGGCTGGCCTGCACAAAGACCCAAACCGAAATCCATTGAAATCTGTGGGATGAACTAAAGACCAAGGTTCATGCCAGAAACCATCAAATCTGGAGGAGTGAGAGAGACCTGCCAAAGAAGAATGAGCTGCGATTTCTCAGGACATGTGAGAGACTTGTTGAAAATGAGGACAAATGACTGCAGGCTGTTGTCCAGCAAAAAGTATACATCATTTACTACTGGCATCAGGGGGGCTAATAATTTTGACCCTGGTGGGTATTGTATATTATTTATATATATGTATATATGTATGTATGTATGTATGTATGTATGTATGTATGTATGTATGTATGTGTATATATATATATATATATATATATATAAATATATAAGGGTTGTAGTAGGGATTTTGTCTGACTATTTGTT
>VOQJ01015594.1:14043-28373 GCA_015052665.1 Apistogramma diplotaenia
AGCGGGCTAATAATTATGTTCTCAGCTGTGATTTTTATTTTTTTTTTTTTTTTAGTCGGCTCAATGAAAAATGCCACAGATAATCCAGTTTGACAGACAAAATTTTATTTTTGCACAAACAAAGTGATTCCCAAAGAGCCATTAGTCAAAACCGTGGCATCCCTCAGCTTGGTGAGCAGTGTGTCCTTAAAGATTTGAGGAAAGTGGAAAAGTGGAGGACAAGAGAAGAGTCAGGCCTAAAAATCTATCTGCAGATTAACAGAATCTGAAAATAATATCCTTCAAAAATGGGGGGAAACATCCAGCAAAGACCTGACACAGGACCTGAGAGATCCATCTCTTGACTAGATCCATCCACTGTTCACTGAAGCCTCATCAGAAATGGTGTCAGTGGAAGGGTGGCTGTCAAGAAGCCATCTTTAAAGAAGGGAAACAGGGAGAAAAGGCTGAGGTATGCCACATTAAAGGAAACATGTTTTTGCAGTCAAAAAAAAAAATCCAATAAACGACAAGGTCACAGATCATTGTTTAGTACAATAAATATAACGGGCTGCTTTTTGTGGATTTGTAAGACAAAAGAATGTTAAATGCCTGCAGTACATTTTTATAAAAACAAGTTTCACATGAGTGTCAACACAGCTCTGAGAGCAAGCAATAAAACATTGGTATTTATTTATTTACAAAAAGGCCAGAGAAGGTGGAGAAAAAAAAAATCGATCTCTTTAGAAATACAGGGTGTGAATGGAGGGCAATCACAAAGGAAAGGCAGGCTTCAAATCATAAAGAAAAAAGGGGAAAAAAAGAGGAAGTGGAGCGACAGCCGGATTGAGTGACAATGGCACACAAAAGAGAGGCTGGTAGGAAGTGGACTGTTCCGATAATGTTGTGGCTCTTTCGGGGTGACAAAAGCCAGTGAAAAACCCACCTAAAAGCCCTGCTGTTGTCCTCTGTTATCCCAGCTGGTGGTCTTGGTTCCACAAAACCTCTTCCTAAGCACACACAAGAGGGGGCGATAAAACGCTGACCAGAATATCGGTCTGGTGTGCGCCCGTAAAAAAAAAAACAAAACGAAGTGTGTCAATTGCTTATGCAGCCTAGGTGGCTTTCAATAGTGCACAATACAGTGCTGTGTTGGATTATTATTGAGACCCCCATTGGAGAAAACAGAAAGAGGGAGGCAGAGTAGGGGGTCTGGTGGCGCGAGCCGACAGGAGCGATGATGCTCAGAAAGGTCAGGGTACAGCGAGCACAAAAGTTAGTGAAAATGCCTCTCAGGAGGCAGCTGAGGATCCCCTCAACTCTACTCCCCCCTCCACATCTCCCTCCTCTCCCCTTGTTTGAAAGCTCTACAGTGTCTGAGGGCGACAAGGCAATGAAAGAGGACACAGAGGCTCTGGATTTAACATGATGTGCCGTTCGATCACTTATTGCGCTGCAACAAAAGGGAAAGAGAAGAACAGACAGAGGGAGAGAGCGTTGTGCCACAGTTTAGAGAAAATTTTTTTTTTTTTTTTTTAAAAAGTTCAATGTGCAACAAAACAGTTGGTGAGAATAGTTGAAGTATGTGCTTACACTGTGATTACTGAAGAAATACTAGCCAGGACAGTAGCCAGAACTTGCACTGTTATGCACTGCAATCCTCCTTTTTATTAACACCAGTAGTGAGTCGTGATGCTACTGATACTCATCCCAAATACAGCCTTGTTGACTTCAATTTCTGATCTCTTGTAAGAGATTCCAAGCATTACAATAGACGACATGTTTATTTGGTTACATGGTGATTCTAAACTGTCTGACTGGGTGAATGTGAGTGTGAAAGGCGTCTGTCTCTCTGTGTTGGGCCTGTGACAGACTGATCAGGGTGTATCCATCAGTTACTTTAACTTAAATGCTACAAACAGAAAGGGTTAATTTATATTAAGTTAAGTTATATTCCTAGTTGTTCCATTAGCAGCTCATTTTATTTTCTTCCACTCAGGAAATATCTTTATGCAAACCTGTGTGGTCTGATTGTATAGATTTGTGCGTTTACTCGATGTATTATTACAAAGCTCAATTACTACATTAGTGGTTGTCGCAGCTGTGTGTAGTTACATTTCTGTACAGGTTCAAGTCTATAAAATTATTAAAAATGGCAACTCGTTTACAGCTTCTTACTAAGTGTGACTTTTACACTTTATTTTCAGCAGGAAAGTTACAAAGTCTGAACTAAACATAATTGTAATTAAATATATTAAATCTAAATGACTATTATGCTGGCTAGAGAAAGCATAAAGACAAGACTGAGGGAGGAGGAGGAGGAGGAGGAGAATGGCTGGGGTGGTGGAGTTTGCATGTTCTCCCTGTGACTAAGTGTGCTCCCTTGGGCTACTCCTCCTTCCTCCCACAGTTTAAAGACATGGATGGGGTTAGATTAATTAGTGATTCTAAATTGGTCATAGGTGTGAATGTGAGTGTGATTGGTTATGTATATGTGTTAGCCCTATGACAAACTGGTTACTGTTCTATGACAACTGTGACAGACTCCAGATCCACAAACATTAACAGAGTACGTGATGGATGGATGGAGGAATGGAGTAATTATTGTTATATTGAAGTAAGAACAATATTCGCCACCAAATCCTATGAACTTGTTAAAGTCAGCTGTTTAACAGGTCCAGATTTCTTAGTTCGAAAGCCTGCCACTTTTTGTTTTCACACATGTAAAAATTGGTGGGAGCAAAAAAAAAAAAAAAAGACAAAACTTCACAACCTAAATAACTAAATATACTGAGCTCTGAACAGCTAGATTAGAAATAAAACCCACAAAGCACACAATATACAAGACAGAGGAGACAACAAAAGAGAAAGAGCAAGAGCAGATAATGATGCTCGGTGGAGATTGACTGTGATCGGCTGTACAATGATCAATGCCGGCTTGAAAGGAGGCAGCGCTGATGGTTTATGAAGGAGGGAACAACTGCCAACAGTATGAAAATGAAATCAATAAGTCAGCTGTGGAGCAGGGGGGAGAAAAACGATGGAAGCAGGAAAAAAGAAACAGGAGAGAAGATGGAATAAAACAGGAGAGACAGAGTGGAGCAGACACAGGAAGAACAAAAGAGTTGCAGACAAACTAAGAAGCAAGATGAAAGGTGCTGGTGTTTAAAGGAAGCACAGGCAGAGAAACTAAACTGACACATGAAGGAAAATTCTTTAAAGAAAAATAAAAAAGGGAGTAAAGCAAACAAACTGATGAACATTAAGACGCGCAAACTCTCAAACTTTACAACAAATCTCAGGTCCGAGTGTAAAAGTAGCCGGGCATGTCTGCTGGTGAACGTGCGCCTGTATTTGACTCTATAAAGATAACTTTACACATGAAAGGTGAGCTGATTGATGGACACCATTTCTCTACTCCTTTACTCTGAGCATTTTGTCAGGAGGAAAAACAGCTTAAATCCTACAAAGAACAAAAGCATATTTTGACACAAATATTACTGTCCTCAAGTCTATCCCTCTGTTCTCAAATATCCATGACAACAGCATTAAACTCCTTCTGTGGACCCAACAGATAAACACGCACACAAAAAAAAACACACTGGGTCGCACAGCTGACATGCAATGAGGCACAAACAAGTCATATCTTTGTTTAATTTGTGTGAGCCAAAGACTTCAATGGAAAAAAAAACAGCAGTGAAAACAATGCTAAAAAGAAATTTGGTAACTGCTCTGTTGCCAAACTATTAATAATAACAATAATCCTTTACATTCACGTGTATCAATAAAGGTTCAGCAATGCAGTGCTGAGAATTAAAAAGCCCCATATAAATAACGAAGTATTTGATTTACAACAGCCACACATTAATTATTAATGAATGCTACAGTTGATCCTTTATTGCTAAGATTTGACTTCATCGCAGCACGTGTTTCACCAACATGTTTTTGTTGAATCTTTATCAACTTTTGCTCAAAACTGTGAGCTGAGGAGGAGAAAAAGTTCAACAGTTCCTTCAGACTTTCTTCCTCCAGTGTCTGTAGGCAGTCACAGTTAATGAGGCACAAACAGACCTACAACAGCGAGCAGAATAGAAACAAGAATCTGACAATGAATGTCACTTTATAAAAAATAAATCAATTCCCCACCTTTTTAAAACCAACTGAACGACGCCTCCTTACAATTTATTTACCATCTTTTCTTTGTAGGTTTTATTCCTGTTTTCTCTAGTGGGCAGGAAATCACAGAGTCACAAATGGGGAGCTAAAAGATGAAAAGTACTTTCTGCTCCATGGTACATCAACTTTGTAGAAAAGTTCTGCATTTGGAAAAAAGGGGATATAAAAACCCTGCGCAGACTTCAGCCCCAATTAAAGCAACTCACACTAATTTAGAAGGTTGGTATGAAACGCCTTTGCCTGAGTGTTTAATCTCAGACGGTTTATCTCTGAACAAATATAAAAAACCAGAGAAACTCTGGTCGTTAATTAGGCCTAGTTTTAAGAAAGCTACAAGACACTTTGTAATATTTATTCATGCATAGCAATGAGGTGAAAGAAGTCCGACTACTTGTCCGCTTCATAAATTTTGTGTCAGAACTTGAGGAGTGCATACTTAAGTGAGAATGTGTGTGTGTGGTCAGTAGCAGGTCCAGCAGGAAGTTGAAGCCCCTCATTCTTCTTCATTAGTGTTGACTGCTGAGGGCCCCACTGTCCATGTCTCTGAGTGTGAGTGTGTGTGTTCATCCCCTGCCCATCTCTGAGCCTTCCTCCATAAACACTTATCTCCTCATGGTATCCACTCATCTTTCCTTTCTCGCTTTCCACCTCCCGACAGTCACCTATTTCTCTCCCCATCATCTCCCCTCTCGCCTCCTCCCTTCTCTCCTTGCCCTCATCTGTCCAACTCCTTTTCCCCTCTCTCACCAGCTCTGCTGCCCCATCATCTGCCTCTACCGCTATTCTGTAACTGTCCACCTCCTCCTCCTCTTCATCATTTTCTCCTCCCGCCTGTGCATCTCCCATTTTCTCCCCTCACTTCTTCAATTGCTCTGTTTGCTTTTTTTCTTTTAACCTTCGGGTGACTCATTCGCTCTGCTTCTTGTTTATTTTCCCCATCTCTCCTCTCAGTCTCGATCACGACATTAATTTCTGGTTTTCTGAACATTTATTAATTTCTTCCAGAACACTGGCTAAAGATGAAGTTTCTTTAGGTATTTGTTCCACTTAAACTGATTTCCAGCGCCCTGCATGGCAACATTTAATCTCAGCTTTAACCTCAAACCTTAATGCCTTTGTTTTCATTTTGCTCTCCTGCCAAATACTCTCCTTCTACTCCGTCTTTTTCCATGTCCAAAGTTTCTCAAGGCCTTTCTGTTTGTTTCTCATGGGCCTCTCACATGTAGCCTCCTGATCGAGCAGGCTCCAGATCTCTGTATCTACAACGTGTATTTTTTCCTTCTTCAGTCCAATTTGCTGCCCTGAGCCTCCTCTTTGTGTTTTTTCTCCAGTTTGTTTGTCTATATTGTTATCTACCAGCAGAGTGACTGAGCTGCTGTGATCTCTGTGCCGGCATGACTCCTGTTCAATCAACAATAAAACTGAAGGTAAAAGAAAAAAAAAATCAATATGAGGTTTTATACTGCTGTGATTCACTGGCTTTGCAAAAGTCAGCGTGCATTCAGATCGGCAACAGATACACATTTATCATCAGTATATCAGGATTGTCAGTGTGGACTTCTTTTTTTTTTTTCGAGAATAGACTTATCAAAAGAAGATGAAACAATTTTCTCTTTCCCCTTATCTTGTGGTGGGCCATCCACAGAGAATCAAACCTGCACACAGAGCACTGAAACAGCACACAGCTTCCTGCTCGACGGGCCGGGCCATTGTGAATCACAACCATGCTCCAGAAAAATAAATAAATAAAGCTACACCATTTCTCTCTACATGCACGAGAAGCTCCTCTTCTTTGACTACAACACAGCCCTGCTCAAATGAAACCCCCCCTCAGGTCCCATTTTGTATAAATGAATATTGCAAACATCTCTCTGGCACAACGTCAACAAAAAAAGAAAAAACATTTTATAGTTCACAATGGTTTATTTCACATTTTACTATTTGTTTTAGATGGTAGTAAGGTATCACATGTCTCACTGAGAGAGTATTTTTACCTTAAAAAAATACACCTGGGTACATTAGAAATGCAAGTGATGCTGACAGTCTGAGAAAAGCTCCATCTTAACGCAGCACTCAAATCTCTATAGACGGGGGTGCTATTAAATCTACCTGTAGCTCCGACTGCTGTGACTCTGACTGCAGCGGTCCAGCAACCTGTTGTGGTATTTGATATCAAATTATTAGCAAAATAGAACAAATAGGAATTTAAAGTATAAATTGCGGCTCCTCCATCAAAAGAAAGACGATCAGTCTCAGTGCACCGGGTTATTCTGGAGAATGTCCCACACTGTGATAGCTGACAGCTCTGACATCTCATCACCAGACCCTCCAACTCCCTACTGTACCTCTCAATGGCTGTCAGGGGCAGAGGAGGCAACATCTGGGACAGCTAACAGCGTACAGAGGGAAGGCAAGATTATAAGATGCAAATAAATCACTAAGAAGCTGTAGAAGAAACAAAAACACAAGAACTGTGCATTTCTGTCCTTTTTACCAGATTTACACAAAGCAAAGGGAAAAAGGATCTGCCGTCTCCTGTCTGTGCATCTTGGTCTTCTAAACAACGTTTAAGCTCTTAAGACCAGCTTTAGCTTTAATGCAGCTTCTGAAACTCAAAAACTTGAACTTGAAGGTAATTTTCAAAAGGAATTAAGACTCAAGTCTACAATGAGCCTGTTGATGGTCATACCTACATCAGTCATTACAATCTCTATATCTTCCAGTGCAGAGGTTCCATTGAGTTGATATTTTAAGAGCACACTGGCTGGACAATCTTCTTCCCTCGCAGATATCCCACATTCATCCATAAGTAGTATTATTGCAAAGTGGAAGCATTTTACTAACACAGCACCTCAGTCACAAAGTGGCAGACTACATAAAGATCGAGAGCAGGATCGCTGAACTCCGCACCTCCTCTGGCACGTCTTTCACTCGTTAACTTTACACATACTATATTTGTTAAATTAACATAATATACAGCATTTATATGTTCCAATGAAACGTGTCATATTACAGAGATTTACAAAAGATCTAAAAGAGCACATTATTTAGCTGGTTGCCATAAAAGAACACTTTTATGTGTGTTTTCTATTCTTTGGTACAGTTTCACTCTATTCTGTTTCTGTGCTCAGATATTCTAAGTGACTTTTACAAATCTCTTTAGTACCTCTCTCTCATGTCTGTCTCCTTTCTTGTCTTTCACTCCTCCCTCCACGGTGATCATGAGCGTCTGACATTGATCAGAACCAGGCTGTCTCTTAGATTGAGGCTAAATGACTTGAGAATCCCACCAGGCACACAGACAGCATGCGTGTGTGTTGTGCATGCATTCACATCTGAGAGTGCAGATAAATGACTAGAGAATCCCACTGAGTGTCTGGACAGCGTGTAAGCGTTACATGTAGCAGTGCCCACATCAGGCACAGCCTCCCAGAGGATAATGACTAGAGGTTGTCTGCGCCATCGCTGCCAGCTCTGTGGGATCCTCCTCTCATTTGCCATCAAACACACAAACACATGAACATGGATACATAAAGATGGCAGCGTAACCCAGCAGGATGACGTCTGCGATATGCATGTCTGTCTACTGACCTGCTGCGGCACTGATCAAAACACATCACAGTCACCTCTGCTGAGAGACAAAAAAGGAACAGGACCAATTTTGTCCCAATTAAGCCCTCTTTCACTCACTTAAAAGCTCAGGAATGGAAAGTCACCATGTGTTCCTCTCCCCTCTGAGACTTCCTTATTTCCTATCATTATTAAATAACTAACCAGCTGTAGTGTAATCCCTCTTGCTTAGTACAGTCTACTGAAAATTTTGGAAAGGATTAAAACTTTGAATCACAATACAGATGACATTGCTCGTCAGCTCCGCTTATAAACAAGATGAAAAATAAAATTATGAATTTTCCCGAGGCTCTGTGCCTGCAAGCATGCTTAGAATGCAGTCATTTTAAAATACACAAGAGTAATGCCCAGGTTTATTAATTAGGGACGGTGCAATCATTACAGATTCAAACCAATCCCAGTCCCCACCACTGGCAAACATTTTGTTTTAAATAATTTAATATGAATTATTAACATTTGGCTCAATTTTCAGTTTTTATTTTATACAAACAGGAAAAGTAGAGATGATTTGTATATCACAGATCAAGTTTAAGTTCAATGTTCAATTTGCACCTCAGAACAGATCTAATATCTGTACATAATCTTTACATAAGCACTCTCTTTACTCTTTTACAATTAAAACAAAATCCTGTAACAAAATTATGGCGACTGTGTGCAATGAACTTGTGATCTTGTTGCCTTTGAAACGGTTGCTTTAAAGACAGGGACCGGGGTCTGGGACCACTCGCAGTCACTTGCTCTCTTCAAAGTGACTCTGGTCCAGATGCTGATGAAGCAGCAATGAGTCAAGTCTTCTATCACTTTGGGGTTGAATGCGGTCAAGCTGGCAACTACATGCAATCTGTGATGATACGGTGATTAACTGTGATGGCAAATCTGTTGCTGTTTACATGCACAGTCACATTAAACAGAAACTCACATTAACTGCGTACATTCAGTGTCCAGCAAGAACCTCAACTCTGAAACAGAAATTCAGAGCTTCCTCCACAAAAAGTGATGTACTTGTTGCAGGACAGCAGAATGACAGGCACTCAGCAGAGCTGCGTTTATGAAGTAATTGGCAGCCAGCCAATTCCTTTATAAAAACATAAAAACATGCTGCAAGTGAGTTACACCAGCAGATACCAGGAGACAGCATTACACAAGGAGAGCTGGATATCAACCCAGCATCAGAACAGGCATCTACTTCTTTGAACAATGAGGAACATGAGCACCATCAGAGCCCTGCTAAATCCCTTCAAGCAGGCTACCTGTGCATGTTTATGCCTAAACTATCGGACTCTCAGTCCACGAGCAGGGCATGAAGTCCCACATCCTTTATTGGGACCTGTGCTCACAGCTCAGCATGACGATTTCACCTGAACACTGGTGCACTGTTGGAATATCATCCAGGACGACTGAACCGGCAGAGGGTCAGTGTGGGTCTGGGTCACATCCTTGGCAAACACCAATTGAGTAGCATGGTTAAACTTCATGTAAGAACAGCGCGTGCACACACACGTGCACGCACACACACACCACCTGTAAAGCTATTCCTTTTGTATTGAGGGTTGTCTTGTTGCCACTCCACTGACTGCTGTCACCTTCATTTACACCAAAGCAGGTGAAATGGATTCTGTGCTCACTAACCGGACAGACTGGTACTCCTTAACTTAAAAGAATAAGAACAGAAACTATCTGCTCTTGCATTACAAATATCTGATTAAATTAACTATGGTCTTCCACCAATTGCTGCCTCACTGTGTTTCATGGCATTTATTTCATCGAGCAGGTTTACTGTGCCACTGCTACTGCACTGGGGGGGAAAAAAGTTATCAGCGATAACCAAACTAACTGTGACAGCTTTTAAAGACAGAAAATGGAGGAAGAACTTTATAAACTTCCAAATTGACGGGCTGAAAGCCAGGGAGATGCCTCGGGGGCCAATCAAGAGGAAAGACCTTGATGAGTAGGTTAAAGCAGGCTGCAATGTAGCAAGTTATTCATGCACCACAAACACACACGCATTGTGTATGATATGATGGAGTCTTTTAAAGACTGTCTTCAAAGGGTCTTCCCTTCACTCCTTGTTATCTCACACCAGCTAATAAAAGGAGGAAAGTTTCTCTTTCACTCTCTCTCCCTCTCTCTCTCACACACACACACACACACACACACACTACTTCTAGTAAGCTACAATATAAGAACATAAACATCGCTGCATGTTTAGAAATGTGTCTGCATGCTGTCATACGAGACACAAAGGTTCAGATGCTACTGAAAGCGCACACGTACATGCAGCCACGCACACACGTACATGCAGCCACGCACACACGTACATGCAGCCACGCACACACGTACATGCAGCCACGCACACACGTACATGCAGCCACGCACACACTGCATTTGCACAGCAGCAGAAGAATCAGTGTCCAGCAAGCTGATTATCACATGTTGGATTCCTGTATTCCAGGGTAAGCCTCACTGTCCCTGAGCAATACAGCGGAGATGTGAGCAGAGACCAGCTTGAGGCTCAGTAATACGTTGTTCGAGTGCATAATGAGCAGCTACACCTTCAAATGCCTCTACTGCACAAACTTGCAGCAGTCTGTCCTCCAGCTTCCTCCTCACATTTTCCCTCCAACTTCCCGTCAGCTGCTGCAGAGATGAACACAGAACTTTGTCTTTGCTGTTAAATAATCCAGCAGTAGGTTCAACTGAGTATTAGGGGATGCCAAAAAGGAAAACATCAAGGTTAAACTTTTCTGAGTGCATGCATATCTGAAGCTTCCACTGCGGATAAAAATGCAAGAAAATTAGGGGGATAAAAAGGCTGAAGATTCAGTAAATAGTTGATAGCCCAAGCTGAATGCTCAAAGACAAACTGATAATTCATCTCAGGAACCCCATGACTACAAAAGTTAAAAAAATAAAACTAAATGAAACCAGTTGGTATAGGGAATCTAGCATGTAAGATCACTTATTAGCACCAAAACAGACCAAAAATAAATGATTTACTGGACGCAAAGTGACTGCAACTAATTGGAAGTTAAATCAAATTTAGAAAGTGTAATATGCCTGTCACATGTGTAATTGTATACTTTAAACTTGTTTGACCTTTGACTGCCTTTTGATGCTCCACATTTGCCAGCATCCATCATAATATTTTATATATCTATATATAAAAATACAAACTTCCAGCTTCAAAATCCCTCTGCTGTTCCATGTGCAAGGCTGAACAGCAGTGCAGTGCTATGAATTTTAAATGTTACTTTAAACATGAATAACACTACAAATAGAGTTCAAATCGGTTTCAAAAGATAAGCATCTGGCGCTCGGGTTTACGTATGATCCCAGCATTACATAAAATATGTCATCTTTACTGTGATGAGGGGGCTAGGTGAAAGAAAGAGCTTAACAACATAAACAAACACTGAAAAGCCTATAAAAGCCATCCTCACTACTATATAATCTTATTTACAGTCAGTGTCTACAGTGGTTTGCAGGATTCTGCAGACATTATTGCATCTAACTGGATGACCCTCCCTCGTTGACTAGAAATCAAATCAACCACCTCATTCAATTTTCTTTAGTTTCAAAGACACATCATTCAATGGCAATTTTAATATACATACTATGAAGGAAAATATCTGACTTTAACGGTCCCACATACACTCACTGATCACTTCATTAGGTACACCTGTTTACACAAACATCTATCCAGCCAACCACATGGCAGCAACTCAGTGCATTTATGCATGTCAAGGCAACCCGCTGAAGTTCAGGCCGAGCATCAGAAAGGTGATTTAAGCGAACATGGCATGGTTTGTTGGTGCCAGACGGGCAGGTTTGGGTTTCAGAAACTGCTGATCTGTTTACAGAGAATGGTTGGAAAAGAGAAAATGCCCAGTGAGTGGCAGCTCTTTGGGTGAAAGTGCCTTGTTGATGTCAGAGGTCAGAGGAGCTGGCCAGACTACTTTGAGCTGATGGGAAGGGAACAGTAACAATTCAGATGGGCTCACCAAATTGGACAATAGAAGACTGGGAAAAAAAAACACTGCAGCTGATTTGGTGTAAACAACACTAAAGCATGGCTCCGTCCTGCCTTGTATCAGCCATACAGGCTGGTGGGGGTGCAATGCTGTGTATCAGTTGAGCATCTTTTAACCATCACAGCCTACCTGAGCACTGTTGCTGTCCATCCCCTTATTACCACAGCGTACCCATCTACTGTCCGCTGCTTCCAGCAGGATAACACACCATGTCGCAAAGCTCAAATCATCACTGTACTCAAATGGGCTCCACAGTCACCGAATCTAAATCCAGTAGAGCGCCTTTAGGCTGTGGCGGTGGTGGCAGATTCATGGATGTGTACATGACTAATCTGCAGCAGCTTTGTGATGTCACCACGTCAGTATGGAGCAAAATCTCTGAGGAATGTTTCCATCACCTCGTTGAATATATGTCATGAATAATTAAGGCAGTTCTGTAGGCTCGTACTAGCAATATGTACTTGTACTACAAGTACTTTTAACTATACCTCTCCCCTGTACCCAGAATGCATCTCCACAGAGATCCTACAAAGCCTCCTGGCTGCTTCTCACACCACTTTAAGGTAAATGTCTGAGTGACAAAGGGAAGCAGCCTCGGTGGGATCTTTGCAGTAAATTTAGTTAATGGCAAGGCAGCTAATCAGACATGAAGACGACCGTCTGCTGCTTCTAATGTTTCTCTGAGCAATTATTTCGCATGAAAATATAACCAGAAAATTACACCACAGCCACTTCCTGTTCAAGCTACATGCATGAAGAATTTGTCAATGTTGAGAGTTGGAGAATTAGACATGTCGCAGTAAGCAGCACTGCTTGAGAAAAAAAATGCAATTAAGGCAAGATGTAGTTAGGGGGCATGTGTTTCTGTCACTCTTTTATACTTTTGTCTCACATCAGAGCACAAAAATATGTACATCAAAGCAGCTTTATTAGCATTGCAATTTGGATTTTCTGTCTGGGCAGAAAATCATAGTTAATGATAAAATTTGCCACATAGACCAAGCAAACTAAGGGTTCTTCTATTGTTGCAGGGACACCACCATCAAATATTCCCCTGGATTTCACTTCCTTAGATGACAGGACTGCATTAAAGTGTTAAGTTGGATTATTTGAAGGCTATAGTTAACATTTTTCATGGCTTTTGTCTGGCCAGACAGTCAGTCCTTTTATACTGGGAACTGAAGCCTCAAGTCTCATTAAAGCCATCAGACTGTTGACAAAAACAGTAATTTGCACTTGCAGAAAACAGGACAGCCTCGATCTGTTCATTTGTTTGCAGTATTACGTGACTTTGGTGTGTTCATCACTACGTTAAAATACCTCAGTCACTTGGCAGTTGTGTTCTGCAAGTTAAAATTATTGTTTTGGAAACTGGTTTCAGTTTCAAACGCTGTCTGACAGCAAGAGAAGCAATGCAATATATTAAATATGTTTAAATCTAGGTGGCTTTAGGTGCTGTCCCAGGGCTCAGCTGCCATGCATTACCCCAGTCTGCTTCTCCAAACCAGGGAGTACCAGCGCCAACACAGCAACTATTGAAAAGCCCTGAAATGATAATTTTTGCTCCTGCAGCAACAAAACATCTGGCACTGTGCAGGTGACCCATCACGGTTACTGTTTATGTTCACTTACCTGGGAAGCACTTCACAGTGAGGGAGCTTACAGAGGCCTTTTAACCTTAATGACTATCACTTAGTCATTTTTCCTTCGGTCACTTCAACTTTTGACTGCTGTTATTTTACGCCCCCAACTTCACGCTCACTTTTACAGACTGAGATGTGTTATATTTAGTTGTTTTACTTTTTGTTTTTTGGCCGTTTCATGGCTTTATTGATAGTTGTGTAAGTGGAGAGCGGGAAAGGGTGACAGGTCGGGACCTGCGCCGCCCTCACCGCCACACGGCATATATGGTCGCCTGCTCACGCCCTGAGCCACCCTGGCGCCCATATTTAGTTTTTTTAAACTGAAGCGTTTAAAAAAATTGTCAGAAGGTTCATAAAGTACCGATTTGCATATGTAACTTTTTATTTGTATCGTTTTTGCTAGAGATGGGGCGATACCACTTTTTTATTTCCCATACCGATATCGATACGAATTGGCCGATACCGATACAAACCGATTTTTTAAATGCCTGAATCGCACATTCTTTCAATTATTCCATCAAGTACTCAAGGAATTGGATCAGAAATACTTTTTTTGTGTTAATAGTTCATCTGCATATTTTAACTTCTGTACTGCAGTTTTTCACTGTGTGAAACAAACAGGTGGAGCACAAAGTTCTCTTTTCTTCCCTTGATGATCAGGTGGTTGATGAAGGACCTCCAGCTGTTTCCCAGTAAAGGTTTAATGGTGGTTACTAAGAAACAGCTGTTTTTGCGCACCATCTCTCACAGCTGCCTGTCTTTGCAGACAGACTGCAGCTAAAACAGCTGCTGCTGCTGCTGTGTTCTCAGTATCTGTTAAAAACTGGGAGCTACGTGAGAGTAAAACTGTAATGCTTTGTAATCACAAGCA
>VOQJ01015597.1:8039-22043 GCA_015052665.1 Apistogramma diplotaenia
GTGTGGGGGGGGGGGGGGGGGGGGGGTAGTGTTTCATTTGAACAAATTAGACTGGTAACATAAGGTCACTGGTCAGCTAGATGCAGATACCGTGTGAAGACATGTTTTTTCAGGAAGCCTGTGTGAACAGGTTTTTAAAAGCACTGTTATTCCTGTAGTATTAACTTGCTGGTGTAACACGCTGACCAAAGCCCTCCAACAGTGAGGGGATGAGGCACAAAGTAGACTTAATCCGGTGCAACACCCCCTCAACTATCTTCTGTGAGCTGATGCTGCTTTTTGGCACCTTCGGCCTGTGTGTCATCTCCCTGAAACTCAACAAAAACGTAGCAGTTTTGTTGTTGGCAGCAGTCATCACTTAATACACACAGACCTTTACCCTTGGCCACTTTGAGGATGCTCAGTGCAGCATATGTACAAGTTATCCTGATCTGCATATTTATTTCCCCTCAGCTTTGCATTCATCCATTTATTAGCATATTTTCTGATTATCTCTGCATATGAAATGTAAATCACATGTGCATTAGTGGATCTGCAGAAAGCCATGAAGAAACTATGTAGGCGTAAACAAGCCCTGATTAAAAAAGGTCTCTTCAGCAAACGCGTGCCGTGAACATGCAAGTGCCGACTTCAATTTGAAGAATCACACGTTCCCCCCAGGCTTGAGAAACCTATGCCACATTCAGTCTTATAAAACCTTTTGAAATCCCACTGGATAAATTGGGAATTATGCTTGTGGTCATGCTCAAATCAGGACAGCTTTTCTTTATTTTCTTTTTTCTTTATAAAGGCTAGAATTTTTGGAAAGTGTTATTCCAAACAGAAAGTGGATGAAGGATGTTTACCTAAACCAAAAAGAAAATGAAATGCAGACCCAGCGCACGCACACACACACACACAAACTCAAACTCAAACAGAGCGTTCCACACGCAGATGTGAAATGGAAAAGATGTTATCATATATTAAATTTGAGTGGTGGGGAAAAACAATCGAAGATAGTTTATTTAATGATTGCAGGTATCTTGCTTCACCATTCTTCAGGTAACCAAGGAACAGGCTGTTATGAAAAGTCCGCTGTTCAGACTCCTTGTCACAGATGGAAACACGCTGCCATTCCGACCTATCAGCTAACACAAAGGTGTCAGGTTGCAAGGTCAGTTGGTGAAAAATTATTCTGACATAACATGCAAGAGTACAAACGTCTGTGTCAACAAAAGCTAAGAACAGAGGGGAAGACTGGAAAAATGGAAAGAGCGTATAAAAAGGATAAAATAGGGCAGTGCTGGTTCCCGGCGTGGACAGAGCCATCTTTGCATTCATTGCTCCCCTCCACCCTTCCCACTTCTGGGCAGGTGGTTCTCACAATAAGACCTGCTGAGTGAAGTACTTGTGTGAGATTAATAGTTGTGATAAGGCTATAATGAGGGAGAGGGAGAGAGCGAGGGGAGGTGGAAAGAGAGAGAGAAGAGGAAGAAGAGAGGAGACTGTGAGAGAAATGATAAAAAAAAAGGGGGGGTGGTGAGAGGGGAACCCACCTGGCCATCTGCCAACAGGATGTCAGCGGTCTCTAGATTAGTGGCTATACATTACCCCGGCCTATTAAAATATTGTGTGCTCTGACTGATGCTGACAGCCTGACCAGAGGGCGGTTACTGTGTGGATGAATGTGTCTGTCTTCATTTAAACTTTGGTGCTGCCAAACTCCGTTTCTGCTGCCAAAGTCCCGCAAATGACACGTGTGTGGATTTCTTTAAGTTTCCCTGAGGAAACAAACGATTGTTCTTTCCTGCCCTTCACTGCAGCCACGTTCTTTGCAAAGTATCACTTTGCCAGCACATCACCCATGCTTCATCACTGCTCTTCATTTTGCAGCTGAAGGGGACACCGGCACTGGAGCACAATGAGCTCTAAAGACACACGACCGTCCTCTTTAATAATAACCCCAGGAACACCCTCCATCCACCTTCACACTTCCTATACTTACACATGCCCATTTGAACTTGAAGACTCAGCCAGATCAGTAAATAATTACAGGCAGGCAGGCAGGCTGCTGCTATAATTGAATGTACAGTGAGGTGAGATATGGTGACGGGCGGATTTCCACTAACCGAATCCAGTTCATTGCAGTTCTCCTGAGGGCAGGTTGTGTTCAAACAGAACCTAATTCCCCTACAGAGCAGTCAGACACCCAGGCTGACAAAGTAAACCAAGAGATTGACAGCGTCATTCAGAGCAAGTTTACAATAATGGCAGCCCGCGGCGTGGTCACACTTTGTCCTTGCTGTTTCCTCATCCCTGAATGGTTAGACGCCACCTACATCAGGTTCTGTTGAGGCAGTTTGCAAGTGACACAGGGCTGAAGGAGGCACTTGCACACTATCATCAGTGCTGTCTCTCACTCTAAACACTTCAACATGCGGCCATTGGACAAGATGTGCTTGTTTGATCTTGTGACCTTGTCCTGGCATACCCATTCCGGTTGAGTGACCCTTCTCAGGGCTCAGTAGTTCAAGGCGAGGAGCGCAGCACATCGGCCGTGAGGGGCATTTCATTTACTGCTCCGCTGTAGATTAAATTCCAGAGGCTGTCATGTACAATGACTGTATTTATAAGCGGCACAGAAAGTTGATTAATGTGAGATGTGGCCAACCAAGAAGAAAGCCTGACTTCATTAAGATTTAGAGGTGAGGGGAGATAAAATAATGCAAAACTCTGCATGTAGAAAGACTTTGACTGGAAATGACGGATGAATAAATCACCTGTGGCAAATAGAAAAGTGGGTCACATGCCAAACAGCAAGCCGTGTCAACATCTCACATGTCAGTCCTCTGTTTTGACTTCAACAGCTGTTGTTTTCACATCTTTCAAGGAGTACGGGCTGGATTGGTGCTCAGTCAGACGTGTAAAATGCAGTGGATCAGAGGACCTTCGGATATCACAGTCGCCATAACAATGACCTGCTTACTGGGTTTTATTTATTTATTTTTGTTGGTCTGTTTGCTTGTTTTTTTTACCACATTGAAATTTTGTTGTACTTTGTGCTGAGTTGATTTGCATAAGTGCCAAGTGCCAAGACCTCCTTTATAATGACTGGCGTTCAAACAGTGTTGTTTTTCATGCAAGTTAATTTATTCTCTCTCCCTGGTGTCTGCGCTTCATTGTCAGGTGTCGTTGTGAGGCATCTCTATATATAGGCTGTGTTTATGTTTGTCTCATATGCGTGCTTGTATGGGTAAATCCATACGTTTGCAGACACCAGATTGTTGAAATCCACTCTTGGAAGCTGTCTGAAACTGTATTCCTGTGCGTGACGGTGGTAAGGTGATAGCTGTGAGTCTCTTATTTCACTGTGCCATCCCTGTGAAGAGACACCATTAAAGTCCAAAACATCAGCTTAAAAAAAAGAAAGGAATTAGATGAGTTAGGCACGCTTTGTGCTGCACACTGTCACTCATTCCTCCTGTAGTTTTCAACTCATGCAATTATATTTTTTAAAAAATAATGTGGAGTGTGATATTCACAGCAACACTCACTAACTACCTTCCCGGTTACTATTACAGATTAGTGAGCAGCACAAGTTGGTGTTTTAATTTGAGCCTGTTAGCATTTGAGTATCTCAAGTGTGTTTGTGTGTCTTTGTGAGTGTTCACGTTGTGTGCCTGTCGAACAGATGCTGTTGCCTCAGACTGTCTTTAGTGTCCTGTGGGAGTCCTTCATGTTTATTTCATCAGTTCTAGTATTGCAGAAGTATCACCTCATCCAACTCTCGCAAGGATGGTGTGCTTACTTCATTGTTTTATTGCACGTGTGTGTGCGTGCGTGCGTGCGTGCGTGCGTGCGTGCGTGCGTGCGTGCGTGCGTGCGTGCGTGCGTGCGTGCGCGCGCGCATACATCAGCATGCAACTTTGTGCACAACAGGGAACAGTGAGATCAGTAACAGGAATCAGCCACAACATTTTTACTGTGTACATTTTCCGTCTCACTGCTTAGAAGAGCTTTGACCTGTCGGGGTCAAACCTCTGGCAGCCTCAGAAGTCTTAGCCCCGCCCACTTGCTGATCAAATATTTTATTTGTGAAGGGCAGCAAATCAGGAGACAGCTGGCTTAAAAAGTTGGTGCCCTTAAAGAGAGAGTAGTTAAAATGGTTTCTTCTCATACCCAGGCCCAGTTTGAGTGACATCCCATTCTTAATCCACAGGTTTTAAAACGCCTTCCCACACTTTGCAGCTATAACAGCTTCAACTCTTCTGGGAAGGCTTTTCACAAGGTTTAGGAGTGTTTATGGGAATTTTTGACCATTCTTCCAGAAGCACATTTATGAGGTCAGAACACCTGAATTCAATGATTTGGATGGCTGAGTGAATGCTTATGGCAGTATAGAACAGTAGTAATATACTGTTGTGTAGCTGTTCTGGTAGTGGTTCTGTGGCCTTGGTTGGTTGTTGGTGATATGCTTGAATCAGCCAAGCTGTGAATCAGGTGGACCTGAGAAAAAAAAGAACAAAAACACAAATGAAACCAAAATTCCAAGCATAGCTCGGTCACGTGAACATGAGTCACCACAATAGGTGTGCACACACTCAAAGCCAGTTAAGTCCCGCACACTGTTGTAAGTATCTGAGCTTCTGGCAGGAAACGCAGAGAGCAGAAATTCACTGGAGAAATGTTTATCTTTAGTGCAGCATCAGCATTATGAATGCATCATCATTATTAAATATTGACTGAAGAGCTGTTTGAGATACTTGCAGCTGCAGCCATTGCCAAAAAATAGCTTCTGTGCATGGACATTGTGGCGGTTTTTTTGTATTTTGTATTTAAACGTTTCAACTGAGGATTTTTAAAAAAAACATTTCGTTTTACAAAAAGTTGCAATCTGGAATGACTTTTAATGTTTACATTTCTCTCTTTTATGGGTCCAGTTGTGTTGTCTCACAGCATCAGGTTGTCCTCAGTGTTCCATATGTTATCCACTGAGTTACACTGGCTGCTAATTGGTTGTCCTCACTGTTTACTTGGAGACTATTTTTTTTCCATGTTCCAAAGTTAATGCATAAAATTACAGTTCAGTCAGGTCCAGCGACATCGAATGAAGATTGTTTTTTCCATCTGAATGAATTATATTTAACTCTTCCATGTGTTGCTTCTGCAAAATGTTACACCTTTCACGTCTGCTACAATATGAGACTACATTGCCTAACCGTGCATCTATTTCAGTTACAGTATATTTCATGTGAGGCCAGCATGCATCTGCTCAGTCTGTGTTTACACAGATAGAGGAGAGAGGTACAGTCAACCATCTGGAGTTATCTGCTCCATTTCCAGCCAGCACATTTAGGTCAGGAGAAGTCTGCACTCCAAACCTGCAGGGGCCTCCAGATAGCAGATCAACCTCACTGCTGCACCTGAGGGAGACATGAGGAATTTAGAGGACTCTAATTATAGGTTTTTTTTTATCTCTGTGTGGATGTGCAAGAACTCACCAGTGAATGTGGTGCGATGTCCACAGAGACAGGAATGAACGGTTGAAATGTGAATGTAAATACGAAAAGAGGACAAAGGAGATTGGCTTTGAGTTTTGAAGACTTGAAGTAAAATCTGTTAAAGAAACAATCTGTAAGCATTTATTTTAATTATGATATCAGTTTGTTTTTGTCACAGTCATCCACTCATGTGACTCAGGCTGCATCTCCACTTCAAGCTTTTTCTGACCTTAATACATAGTCAGTATAAAAGATAGATGTAGCTTCTGTAAAGTGAAGCACCTGCTCTTTCTAATGGCCAGAAGGGGGAAACTCTGTGGTTGCAAAAAAGAAGTTGTGTAGACGTCTGCGGGAAAACAGCTCTCAACTCCCTTCCAGTTCATGATGACGGCATAGGGTCTCGTCACGCAGCCTGTAATTTCCAGTAAATTATCCTTCAGTAAAGAAATACTGACCATAAAACAACGAAGAGGCAGCGTTGCTAAAAGTTGGCAACAGAAACAAGTTTTCAACACAATGTGATTAAAACTCACACTGTCAAGCAGCATTTATGGAGAGATTTTTAGGGTTTCTGGACACCAGATGAATGCAAGCTCAGTATTGTCTCTTTCTCTCTTTCACTTTAGACCACCATGTTAAAGTACTCAACTTCACAGCACACATAATCATGTTCATGGCCCACAGCTAACTTTAAAAGTTTCATTCTCACAGGCGTGACCCCTTAAGTGAAGTGGTGCTGTTTCATGTTCAGTGTGCAGAAAAGACACTGTGATCTATGCACGGTGCAAACTCCACGGCTCTGCCTTCTAGTCCAAATGTGTTTGCATCTGTTTTCAAAAAAAACAAGATGGTGCTGGTAACATTGTTTACCTCCAGAACTGCCTAGCCTCTCAGTTATAGTTGAGCGTTTTTGTTGAAAACATCAGCCCTTGACAGTAAAGTTGCAAGTTGGACAGCTACACTGTCAGCTTTTATAAAGCTTCATAAAGCTGGGGGATGGGGAGGTGGGCTGAGGTTTCACATAAAAATAAGAAACAATGCCTTTCTTACTGTCACTTGATACATTGTTATAAAACACATAGTTATAGCAGTTTTTAAAGACTCTGGAATGCTTAAAGACAATATAAATCTGTCCCTTATTTGGATTTGTTGCAGTGGTCACATTCAGGAGGAATTCATGGAAAACCGTGTCACCTGGAAGCAGCTTCTGCAGCTGTGGTATATTGCGGAAGAGCTGGTTGGCTACCAATTGGAAGGTCGTTCCATGTGTCAAAGTATCCCTGTGTGATCCTGAAGCACCCAGTGTACGTGCTTAGAAAAGTGCTTAGATAAAAGCGCTGTACGGTGCTATAGAATCCCCAACCCATTAAACATTTCTTCTATTAACTGTGTTCTTTAATGGGTACTGTTCAGCCCTCACACCTAATTTCAAATCAACTTTACTGATAGGAAAATGTTAGAGAGCTTGGTTGTGTTTCCTTCCAGCTACCTCTGTGCTTTTTTACTATTCAGCCAACACCTCACTCTGGGAAGCCCAGCGTGGAAGGATGATGGAAGAGTTTATTAGACTGAATCAGACAGGTTGTGTTTTGCAGCTGTCTTTGAAGACACAAAGCATCCTCAAAGATTCCACGGTACAGATAAGGCAGTTTTAGCCTTTGAATTTTTCACTAACCTTTCATATCACATTTCCTTCCAGAACACATGTATGTTTTTTTTTAACAACTCAGCCGCTGTTCTCTGACTTAACTCTGCATTTCTCACACTTCAAACACTGCTCCCACCTACTGCTCTCAGCCAAACCGACTTTCCATCAATAAGAAAATATTTTTCTTGTGTTCCTTCTCTCTCCGCAGCTCTGTAGGTGTATGGATCTCTTGTGGCAGTGGTTTATAGGGCTGTTCTCCTCTCCTAAATGATATGAGGGCTGCCTTCTACTGGAGAGGCAGATAAGGGCTTAATGCATTACTCTGCAAAGCCGCGTCCGACACTGGCCTCATAAATCACATTGTAGTTGTACTTGAGTGTTGACTTGTGTGTTTCTATGTACTAGCAGTAGTGTATGTGTGTCTGTGTGTAAGATGGAGGGCTGGTGTGATTGCAATATACAAAGTCTTTCATATGCCTGATGATATATTGCAAAAACACATGAAGCAGTTAGTTGATATTAAATAGATTTTTTCCCCCACAGCTTTCCTTTGATTTGTTTCATGTTGCATAGGCTGAGTGCAACTGTCAGGATGTGGGTGAAGAATTAAAACAAAAACAACTTCTCACATTAATAACCATGCCACCTAACACCACAGGTTTTACTGAGAAAGCTGTTGTGAGGCCAACAAGGCCACAGAATCCATAGGAGAAGGAGACAAACATTGTTGACATGGTTGAACGCGTGGCCTGAATGGAAATGAGCCGACTGGCACAAGGGGACCTGACAAGCATGATCTCTGTCTTTGCACAATGCCAGTTTGAGTGCAGAATATATCATAACACGTCTACCAAAGCCATATTCAGTATGTTTTTTGTGTGCTCAAAAAGAAAAGCAAAAGGAAGTATAAAATATTATAAATTGCTTTGGTGTCACACAGCCCACAATGGCAATGACAAATTTGAGGGGAAAGCAACATAACATTTCTCAGTAATGTAGCCTTGGAAATTAGTTTCCACACAGGACACAATAACAGGGGTTGTTGCAGTGCTTTAATGGCACACACGCACAAAAAATATATGCCAGTGGGTCTGGATACACACAGACATAAACAGGGGAACAACTCAATGCCAAGACAAAACCGCCAAATACTAATACAATGCCTACAGCACTTATATTTCAAAGCAGGTTTGCTAACTTCACGTTTGGACACACTTAGCATATTGCTACACTTGTGGCAGACTTTGGTCAACAAACATGCAAAAATGTGAAAAAAGCATTGTTCGATAACATCTTTAAAGTACTGACACAAGAATATTTCAGCAAATTATCTGCACATTTACAAAGCACTCCACAAAGCAGTTTCACATCACCATCCTCCGTGCATCTCCAGCTTTGTGCAGACTAAAGGAAAACCCTAGTGTACTGTAAAACAGACGTGACATGAACCATAGACCAAGATGACCAAGGTGACGGCCGTACATTTGGGTTATCAGTTGGGTTAATATCTGGTGACTGCAAAGGGCTTTATGATCCACATCATTTCTGTACTCATGAAACCATTCGGTGATGTCTTAAACCCTCATCCTGGAAGAGACCTCTTCCACTCATAAATGCATCCCTCACAGGATAATAACAGAGGGACGTTGCTGCAGACAGAGGCAGCCAAACACACCACTGATGAGTAGTCTTTCCTGTTAGATTTCTTTGATGTCCCACTGAAGTCTGCAAACATCTGCACGGAGCCTCACGCTCACCATCTGGTGACAAAGGTTACGTCACTCAGACCCAAGCGTCATCCCAACATTCTCCCAAACTCAGAAATTCAGACGTGCCTCTAAGAGTCAAGGGTCAGGGCATTTCCTTTTATATGCAAGTCTTCCACGTGATCTGTCCAGTTCATGTCCCACTGGTAAGCAGCACATGGCAACACATGCTCTAACTGATCTCTGTAACATTTTGGGCTCAGCTTGTCTGCTGCTGTAATGCCACTTTGATGGAGGGTTAATCAGTTTGGTCTCTGCGTTTTCTGCAGCTACATCCAGAATGTGTTAGCTTGGTGCTAACAGAGTTTGAGGTGGGGCAAAGTTATTAGTCTCACCCAAAAGAAGACACACAGGATTCAGACTGTGTATGCATGCCTGTCAGAACGCAGCAACCGCACCCATGCTGTCCTCCTTAATGAATGTGTGGTTAGTATTGTGGCCCTCTGTGCATCTTTGCCCCCAGCAACGTCTTATAAAATCTGATCTAAATTTGCTGTTATTAAACTTTACAACAATGAGCGCATATTGGATGTGTGTTACTTTATGGGACAAGTTCAGGATTTTTTTTCCTTTTTTTTTTGCCATAGCAACTTTATTTGAAGTATCGAGAGACAGGACACAGGGTAAGGATATGGGGAAGACTCACTGGCAGATTGGCGACAGGCCGGGACTCGAGCCTGTGCCGCCCCGCATCACACGTGCATGTGGTCGCCCGCTCCACCCCTTAGCCACCCAGGCGCCCCAAGATCATACTGCACCAGACATGCCCTCCCACCTCTGTACTGTCCCATACGAGTCAACAGCCCTAGGTGATCCATTACTACTGTTCATAATTTAGCTTTATTGTCACAAATGACTTTGTGCTGCAGTCCAGTGTGACCAGATATCCTCACCACTTCATCATGTTGTATTAAGTCAAACATCTCCACCCTGGCTGCATGCCAGGGGAGGTCAGCCTGGGCGGCCTGCCTATGCAAACACAACAGTCTCTCCTCATCTCTCAGTTTCTTTAGCAAAGACGAGCACCGCGGGGAAAGGATAGTGTGTTTAACTCGTGTGTGGCATTTTCAGAGATAAGCATCTCTGGCTGAGGCCCCACTCAATTCGAGTCGGATTGGTTAACCACTTTAATGTATGTGTGCGCCTGTGTACGTAACACTGGATGTGGACTTTCACCGGCTCACATGCGTGTGAGCGAATTATGACCTACCAGAGTCGGTGCAAGCTGTTATAACCATGTCAGTGTGGGTTAAATCCATCTGCTATCACTATCACCAGCTCCACCCAGTCTTTAAGGAGTGATCTCACCCTCCAGACGATTCATTGTTCTCACAGTTCCTCACTCAGTCTGGGTCCGAGTGCACTCCTGACACGCTGCTATAAACTCGAAGGATGCATACTCACCAGAATAATTTCACGATAAAAACTGCCAAACAGTGTCCATTTTTTTTGGTCTCTGTACAAGCCTGTGTCTCATTATTCTATCTCTATAAGCATAACCCAAATAGCACATCTAAATGAGAGCGTGATTGTTTAAAAGAAGTAATATATCTGCCATCTTGCTACAATTAAATTACAGAGCACAATGGTGAAACAAAACAAGCATGCATAAAAAAACAATATAATCCTTTTATGTAAGCTTCCTCACACCCAAAGAAATTCAAGTTACTGGGAAAAAAAAAATCTGATTGCAGCAGAGTGAATCATGCTCCTGGGAATTTTGTCTCACGATAGTGTTCATCTGAATTGAGGGACTGGCTTACACTTGATCCCCGAGCCTCATGGCATTGTTCAAGTGAGGAGATATTCATCTTGAGCTTTTTATAGCAAAAATGAGTGGAACCCTCCAATCTGATGTCTGATTGTCATCTGTATGCTTGATTTCCAACAGCCGCTTATGAGTTCTAAAAAATGCTTTGGAGGCAACCCCTATCCTCCTCCAAGAAGCATTCAGCCATCGCCCTGCTTTACACATTGCCTTGTTTCCTGTTTTAATCATGTTCTCATGCCACCGGGCCTTTAATGCCAATCAGCGCGTGAGGAGGAGGGCGAGGTTTCCTTCATACAACAATTATTCCATTCAAACCTGAAAGTATAAAAGCAAATAAAGGTTTCTGCAGCCAAAGATAATTTTCTTTCCCAGCCAAACATCATGATTTGCTTTTGTCATGCATTTGGTGTGACAGGTATACACACACACACACACACACAGCTGTCTGGCAACCTTATGATAAGGTGAGTGTGTTTGTGCATGGGGGAGAAAAAGTTCTTATCAGTCCATATTTCATTACAGGCAGGTGCGTCTCACACTCAGCCCCTTCAGACTGCAGAGAACGTGAACTTCGCACGAGGAAGTGATATACATTAATGAAAAAATATCACCATTCCACTGGAGCGGCAACACTGTTTGCAGGCATGTACACACACTCTCAGCTGTCTCTCTCACACTTACACACACAGGGAGCAACATCCATTATCTTCTGCATCCGTTAAGCAGTTTAAGCTCTGCACACTTGTCATGCGGTCAGTTTCTAATGAATTCTCCGAGTAAGAAATGGAGGCAATAAAGGGGATGCAGATGAGAGGAGGACACTGAGCTGTGTGCAGACTGAGGCCTAATGAAAGCAGGGAAATGTACAGTATAATGTATACTCCCCTGGCCACGACCAAAGTCCTGACTCTGTATCATTTTTATGGCACGATCCTTCTTGGATGCCACTGGTCTCCCAAAGGGAATTCAAGACAGCAACCACCAAGGTGAGGAATTACACAGCATCACGTTCGCCCTCTTTCATCCCTCTGTGCTCTCTCACCTCTTTCCTCCTGAAGCTTTGATTCAGCTGATTCATTAAATTATGTCAGTCTCACATCGACAGAAGGAGCAGGGAGGGTGTTGTAAGACGACATTTCATTAGCAATAAAAATAAATATATTTGCTTTGGAATGACAGCTAACTAATTTGTTTAGCAAATTACTTTTACACAGTGGGGGTGCCAGTTGTGAAAGAGGGTTTGCCCACACAAGGGACTGGCTTTGGTAGCCGGTGAGTTAGCAGACTGCCAGCATTTACAGCTTGATCCAAAAGTTTGTGGACAAGCTAATACAAGTTACAAGTTAATCTTGAAAGATTTTTTTTCCCATTTACACCCATGAAGACATTTCTTGATTATAGTTTGAATGAAACACCTGACTTTGTGAAAGTGTTCTTGACCTGTCTAAAAGCCTTTTGTTAGGTCTTTTTTTTTGCTACTAAGCTTGATGCCATGAGGTCCAATTACATTTGAGCCACTGAAAATGGGAACTGTAATTCGTAAATACTTAATCAATACTTTGTTAGGTCCCTTGAATTGAAGCTCAAAGCCTGCACTTTAAACACATTGGCTGTTTAATTTAAACAAAGTAAAAGAAAAAATGGTGTCTTTGCCCAAAGAATAATGGATGTAACTGCATGCTGTCTGTTCCACATTTCTTTGGTGGTTTTGGGAAGGTGCTGCTGAAGTCCAAACACTCACTTGACCTCCTTATGCACGCTGCAAATCTGTGACTTGACAAAACTGTTGTTATGGCTCAGGGAACAGTCCATTAACAGCATTTGGTGCTCTGCTTATTCCTATTTCACTTGTCACCATACAAGTGACACAAGGTAATGAAACACCTTCTAAGTCTAGAAACTCTAAATAAAACAGGTTTAATAGGGTACTGGCTTCACTACTCCTGTTTAATAGATGTATTATTTCATTTTCAAAACATGAGGTTTGTGGTGTTGTACAGCCTCACCGAGATAATTGCACAGTTAAATCTGACACTGTCGCCATTGGTTTGTGTTCTTAACATCAGACTAATTTATGGAGATCTGGCGATCTGCCACAAACAGGCCATCATATCCATGATGCATAAAGAATTTTTTTACAAAAGGAATCATTTGCATATAGTCACAATAATGTCACTTGGAAAAATACAGAACAATGTAAAGCAGGATGAATACTTACTGTCTTACTGCACAAAAAGATTTGCACCTTTGCCACCTTCAAATGCCCCTAATGTCACTCCACTGTGGAGAAGCCTAATTCTCATCTCGTTTATGCAGCGCATGGAATAGAATTACACTTTCACTTCAAAAAATGTCTTGGAAAGTAATTTGTTGAATGAATCTAAATTCTATAGGGATTCTCTCTTTCTGTTTGACTATGAAATGAAGACTCCCGTCCCTGCTCGCTCATTATCTTTCCCGTGTCATCTTGCCTCCTGACAGTGTTCTCTTTAGATCCCATCTTTTACTGTGAAATTCACCGCACTGAATGCATTTTATTGTGTGCTCAGTAACAGAAGAGGTAAAGGATTCCTTTGTGGACTACAAATCACGAGTTCTTCCTCATTTTTCTCTCCATTCACATTGTTGAGATGTGTTAGCGCTGAGATATAACACCTTCTATATGAGCATAGAGTCTTTGTCTGCTACTAATAAAATCGACTCTGGCTGATTATATCTTCTGAAACTTGGCCTGTCGCCAATACATCCCTATGGGTAGCTTGTAGTCCAAGCTTATCAACTCTTAGCTTATCTACCATAACTAGTGTTAAAATTGACAGAGTTTTATTAACACCTTGAATTGATATTTAAATTTTGGATACAGTATTAGCTGAATAAAATTTGTGCTGATGGCATAGATCACAGTGATGTCAGGCCCTTTCAAGGTGTGGTGCAGTGTAACATTATCCTTTGATCATCCTTTAAGCTATAAGAAGAGTCTACACATGTGTGATTTTGTGTCAGGCGACACTGGTTGATACAGTATATGAATTGTCACCAGTGGACCTCAAGAACTCCAGAGGCATCCACAATCACCCACTTGCCCTGTTTGCCAGCAAAAGGTTTGAAACTGAAGCACATTTAAGTTCCTGTTTGCATGCATAGATGATAAAATATTCCAGCAAGATTCACCCAAGAAAAATACCATCATTTACGATTCACATGCACAGGACTTAACAATCAACTCTTGTAAATTTGAAGCTTATAGCTGCAATGGAAACATAATAATGGTTGGGGGGGGGGGGGGGTTGTTATGAGGGGATGAAAACTTGGGGGGGTTTGTTCTCATTTTGTCAACTT
>VOQJ01015598.1:0-19719 GCA_015052665.1 Apistogramma diplotaenia
CCGGAATACAAAAAACCAACAGCATGGGGGGGCGAGGAACCGAGGGACACCAGGACGGAGAAAGGAGGCAGGAACACAAAACCACAGCAGGACCACGGGGAGACGACGACAGGCAGAACAGGGGGAGACAGCGACAATGACGCGACAAGAGGCTCACAGAGACAAGGACTTAAATACAGAACAGAGGTAACGAGGGGATCAGGAACAGGTGAGACACACAGGTGGTGGCAATGACACAAACGAGACAGGGGGGAAGCAAAACTGAACGCAACACACAGGGACTCAGACACCTTCAAAGTAAAACAGGAAACACACACCCACGCAGACTTGACACACAGACTACACAGAGGAACACAGAACATGGGGAAGCAGGGGAACAAACACGGGCCAGGGGCATTGGAGAACAGAATAAAACCACACAGGAATTACAAAGACACAACAAAAGCTGGGCAAATGGCCCAGGGTATGACAGGATGCACTTACTGGGGTTAGGTTAAATGGTCACTCTAAATTGCCCATAGGTGCGACTGAGTGTGAATGGTTGTCTGTCTCTCTGTGTTGGCCCTGCGACAGGCTGGCAACCTGTACAAGGTGTACCCTGCCTATCGCCCTATGATAGCTGGGGTAGGCTCCAGTCCCCGCGCAACCCTGAACACGATAAGTGGAAGCAAATGGATGGATGGACATTTTTTGACCTCCATACAATGTTTTGTTTTCTTCTGTAGCATCAAACACCACAATTCCCCAGTTATGGAATCAGGATTGGTGAGTACAAAAGTGATTAAAATTTGAGGCAAATCAAAGGAGGCGCAAACAATTGCAGAAAATGTTCTGCTTTTAACAAAAATAAATGCAAAACTTATTGTGTTACTACAGCAACACTGTTTAACATTCTATAAACCTTCAACAGCTTTTGATGCCCCACTTTTCAAGATGATCCTGACCAATTTTTGGTTCACATGGTTCAAAGCCCTAGGATGGGTTTGCTCAGATGCAAGGTGTGTAAAAATGCTGACTTAGCACTTTCATTTCAGTCCACTTCAGTTGGGATTTGCGTTTTATCATTCTGATACAGGTATTTACTGATATTATGTTTATATCACTTATTAAGAACTATATTAGTCACACACACCATATTAATCAACTTTGTATGCCTTGATTAGTAGGATAGAGCTGAGGCCTGATCATTTACTCTCAGCATGCTGGAGGCCTCAGTAAGATTCAGGCACATTCTTGGTTCACATGACATTGTAACAAGTTGGAATTGAAACCGGTCTGCAACCGGTTTCAAAGGACCACACTTTATGCAAATTTAGGAGAGGTCAAAGGCAAGTGGGCAGAGTCTTGGATTTTGGATGTCATAAAATGATGCGCCTGCTCTTTGTCTCTCACTTTACTTTCTTTTTTTCTTCCTCTCTTCATCTTCTCTCTCCCCTCTTCTCTTCTGCTTCTGCATCTGTCTGTTTGTTTTCTTCTTCTTTTTTGCTCTGTGTTCAACATGTCTAATAAACAGCTTGGACCGAGACCTGTTCATCCCAGTGATTTTTTGGAAACTTTGGTTTTAATGGAGTTTGAATTTTTGGCCATCCATGGCATTGGGACACCTGAAATAATTTACCAACATTTCCTGTTTGTCACACGGCATCGCCATTGTAATATGTTTTGTTCGTCTTCAAAATATCTCTGTGTGTGCCAAATTTTAACTTGATGTTCACATCCCCCTCTTAGTGTTCCTCTACAGTGACAGTAAAAAACAAACAAAATTATATTAGCTGTGTTATATGGAGAAAAGTTTTAATTCTGGTGTTTTCAGTCCCATTGCCACAGGTGTATAAAATCAAGCAGCTACCCATGCAGTCTGCCTTTAGAAACATTTGTGAAAGACTGGGTCATTCTAAAGAGCTAATTGAATGTTACCATTGCATCAAGTCATTTGGTGAAATTTATTCCCTCTTAGATGTCGCACAATCAGTTCAGTAGTATCACTGAAATGTGGAAGGTTTTAGGAACCACGGTAACTCAGCCAAAGGGGCAGACCACATAAAGCTACAGAAGTGGAGTGCTGAGGTGCATAGTACGTAAACATCACCAACGCTCTGCAGACTCAGTGACTGCAGAATTCCAGACCTCCTTTGGCATTAACATCTGTAGTAAAAATAATGCCAGCTTCAAAAATGGCATGTCATCAGGAGGACCATATTATAGGCCTGTCACACTCACCTCAAACGTTTTTAAATCACTAGAGAGGCTCATGATAAATGAACTCAAAACTGGTGTGGGGATAATCTTAGACAGGTATCAGTTTGCCTATACAAAAACACATAGTACAAGTGATGTCATGTTAACATTAATGCAATTTATTTTAAAGCACCTTGAAAAGCCAGGAATATATGCTAGACTGTTGTGTGTTTGTTTTTAGCTCAGTTCAGCCATACATTCTCCTTGAAAAGTTGGTCCAGATGAATGAAAAACACTTCTTAATCACCCTTTCCTTACCAATAGGCCGCAGCTTGTCAAATACAACTCTACTCTTTCAAATACACTGCTAAGCAGTGCTGGCAAACCACAATTTAACAAGAACAGCAGGTAAGATTATGCATCACATTCTCTTCAGCCTCCAGGAGTTCTTTGACTGAGCAGTCATTGCACAGGCAGATAACACCTTCACTGACAGCTCTCACCAAAGGTTCATATGACTAATTGCATAATGTTTCAGAAATTGTATATTGTTTTTATTATATTTATGGTTTATTGTTTATTTAAATTTTATTGTGTTGTCTTACTGTATTGATTGTATTTTAGTGGTGTTGTTGCTCTGTTTTACTGTGCAGTGGTATTTTTCTCTTTAAACTGAGCCATATTTCTCCCAAGGGAGAAAAATAAATAATCTTGATCTTGATCTTCACAGTGCACAGCAGCAGCCTTCAGTGTGCGGGCCAGGCAGCCTTACTGTCTGAAAACACCGCCAATACGTTTACAGAGGTTTTTGCATTTTGTGTGACAATAACATGTCAGGCTCGTCTTGACTTTCACTACCTCCACGTCTGGACTTTCACTTGTCATACCTTTTCTTGGTTTTTACTACCTTAAAAATTATGGATAAACAATAACAAACTCGAAACAAAAGATTTAATCTGGAAAATCCAGACAATAAATATGGGTTCACTGTTACTGTATTATTATCATCATTTAAATGAAAGATAAAACCAGGGTTACAAAAATTTAACTGAGGAAATGCCACAGACTGCAGTTCCTGGAATGACCACTTGAGGCTTGCTCCAAAAGCGAGTCAGTCTGCACAGGCTCCCATATTATATCAAAATGAACAACATCACAGCCAAAATAAACATGTTTACTGGTTTAAAAAAAGGTTTTGGTGCTGCTTACCTCCATCTGGTCTTATTTTGGGGAGACTATGAAGAACAACACAGAGGAGGAAAGATGGAGAAGGGCACATCTTCAGTCCTCCTTTTAACATGCTGCCCAGCATCCACACATACCTGCAAAGCAGAAACATGGAAGAGAGTGTGGTTTGATTTTCCTCACAGTTGCTTTATTATATTAACTGTTTCAAAGGAGGGTCTGTCAAGTAATTAGTGACCATGTAGCCTCAGGTCAACAGTCACAGCAGATTCTTTGGTTATAAATCAGAGACTGAGAATTGAACCAGAGTTGACCTTTGACCTCCAGGAATCAGTCATACAGGTTCTTACCGTTTCTGTGAAGGGGTCATAAGAGCAGAGAGCTTGTCATTGTAGAACCTCCTCATGGCGAAATGGTCGAGGGAAAAGTCTGCACTGAGAGAGGCACATGTTCAGATAATGACTCAGTGTTTAGCCACCACACAGATGGCTAGACTCAGTGTTTCTCAAACTGTGGGGCGTCACGACAGGTGGGGTGCGAACAACCCAAAAAGTCATGCGGATCAAATGTAGAACATCGGATTCATTCACATGGTGGAACAAGGAAATGTTTGCAGGTAGGTTAGCTCATCGGCTAATAAAACCCTCCTGTGTGTGTGTGTGTGTGTGTGTGTGTGTGTGTGTGTGTGATACACTATTAACAAAACTGTCAGTCCACTGCGGTGGCTGATGACATTTCAAAATGACTAATACCAGATGCTTGTCTGGGTGTTATCACTTTCTTTTACGCGGTCAGCGGTCACAATCATAGATTTCTCAACAGTGAGTCAGCTGTTCAGCCATGGAAAGCATGCGCACACATCACACACGCACTGATAAAGTAACTGAAACTTCCTCATTTTTTTCCTCATGCATTTCTTAGTTCTTTGCCTCAAAATGACCTTTCCCAACATCCCATTATAACATGTAGAAAAACGAGGACTGAATATAATAACTTAATATAAAGATACCATTAACTGTTCACATGTGGACAATAAAAATAAGAAATATCCTGTAGGATGAGCTCATAAAAGTTCTTGTGTTTGCCCTAATGATGCTTTTGGCTTAAATTAATTAAATTTGTACTGGCGGACTGTTCATGAATTTAATGGTATCCAACAGCAACAGGCCTGCCCAAAAATCAAACATAATCACAGTTCAAAGTCTCTCTCCCACGCTGCCCTTTGCCTGGTGGAAACGCACGACAGATCAGCCACTATTCCCTCTGTCTATTGTTCTGCCAGCACTCTTTGATCTGCAAACATGGTCAACAGTAAATGCCTCTACTTGCTCAATACTTCACAGTTACAGTTCCCTTCACCTTGATGTAATCAGAGATAATACAGACATGGGAAACGCAGCGCCTGAAAGGTTTGATGGACATATGAAAATGTTCTTTTGCATCATTTTGAAAGGTACATTTTATGGTAATTTTTCAGCTAGACTGATACTTTTTCTTCACAGGGTCACTAAGTGATTAGGATAGTTTCTTGATATTTTTCACAAAGTAAGATGAGGCCAGAGTTCATGAGCCAAACACCAAAATGAAACACAGTTTGGAAGGTTTACACTAATACTGCTGCAGGAGTTCAAACAATCATGCTGCACTTGCTTACTTTCATCCTTCTGTCCAGTTCATCCAAAAACATCTTGAAGTTTGAGCCTGGAGACTGTGGAGCTTTTCTCTCATACCATGCCTTCTGTCTAGAGCTTTTCTTCCAGGATTTTTGTGTCATTATCCTGCTGTAGGCTGAACCCTTAACTGCATGTTCTGTAACATCCTAAGTGTAACTCTACCAAATCCACTGCAACAGAACCTTTTCAAAAGGTTGTCATTGCTGTTCTATTGCAGTAATAATACCATTATTTTGTCTCTATGCAAAACTACATCCAGCACAATATAGAACTTCACCTGCTGTTTAAAAAGTCAGTGCTACCTGGCTGAGATGTTGGTGAAGTGGAGGTAGGATGCCACCAGAACTCCTAGCCGGCCTTTCCCTCCCTGTTGGGTACAATAAAAGGCGCAGGATTAAAAAAAATATTTCGGTGCTTACATACAGGACATGAATACCTTTAAAGAACATGTCAGTGTTGGTGAGCACGGCCGTATTTACCCTGCAGTGCAACACCAGGACGTGCTTTGGATGTGTGTTCAGCCAGTTCTCTATCATTGTGCACACACTGATGATCTGATCCAGGCTGGGAGCCAAGATATCCACCCAACCCGTGTCCAAAACCTGATGGAAAAAGGCCCAGCTACACTACAGTGTGTGCTTATAGTATTACAGAGTGACATTCAAACTCGTGAATGTGTGCGTTACCTTGTGGTTGATTCTGCTCAGAGTGTCATGCTTCTGAGAGAGGTTGATGAGCTGGAAAAGGTTGTTTGCATGAGATGAAATGAGTAAATCAATTCTGCTGGTTGCATAAAATTGCTTCCTGAAGTGCAGGTGAGGCTTATCGAATGTCAACTAGAGGACTGTTTTTCCCTCCAGCTTTCTAGGACAGTTGTGTTCTGCTGACGTACTGCAAACAGTCCTCCTGATGTACTGTATTAACATGTAAAATGGCACAAAGCACCCAACTAAGTAAAGAGAAGTAACGCTTTATTTCTTAAAAACAGTCAGACCTCAAGTGTAGATAGATAGATAGATAGATAGATAGATAGATAGATAGATAGAGTTTTTTAGTTGATTTGATGTCTTCAATATTGCTTTAAAATAATAAATGTCCACTACCTCTTTTAAATATAAAATTATTTTGCTGTCTTCACCTCATCTACTTGTCTTACCATGTAGTTGTGTCCATGCTTGGACTGCAGCATGGGAACAATCTCCCATAGGCTCTGCTGGTAGATCTCCTCTGGACATCCAGGAGGACAGAATATGGTGATGATACGTTCAGTGATGTAGGTCAGATCCATTCGATGTGCTTCCTCTGTGACTGGTTTCAGTCACATGGGTACCTGCAAAGATTCAAGTAGCGCAATAAAAAACAGCAGCAATGCAGAGGGTGAAACAAGAGAATAGTTCACGAGCATTTAGAGAAGTGAGACTTGCTTCTACCAAATCAGCTGCAATTCCAAATCTTAGCTTACACAGCAAGAGTTCAGCCTTTGAGTCAGTCTTTCTACATAATGTGATGCTAAAACAAAATGAAGTCAGGGCCAACATAAAGCTTAGTCAGTGGATAGCCTTACTGATCTTGTGACCACAGGACAGTTGATGATGAGCCACAAACACCAAAATCTTAACCTCTTTACACATCAACACTAAACCCAAAATACAGTCTGACAAGACACGGAAATGTGACTGAGCTACTTTCATTCTCATGATCGGAACTGCTCTATAAGCTCTATTTAAAGACTGGCCCTTTATTTAGAAAAAGGGAAAGTCATATCAGGAGGAACTGACTGTCTAGTTGTGCTTCTTTGTTTCTGTTCTCTTAGCTGAAAATGTCAGCCCATTAATTCAAGTCAGTTTCTTTTAAAAACAGGATCAATTGAGTGCTAGTAATGAGAAGCTTACAGAGAAAACATGTCTTAGAGTGTTTGAACATGGTGATCCCTGTTTCATACTTTACCTGACTTATTGTGAGACTCACCGACAAATACACTTTTTCTAACTCGTAGGCCACAATGTGGACAGCAACTAATGCTTATACTATATTACACGTTTAATGTTAGCATACAAAATATGTGTTGCAATCATTTATGTCAGTATGTGGAGCATGGAAATTACATGTATTGTTTGACAGTAGAAGGGAGGCCCATACACAGTAGTGGAGAAATGAGCGTTTAAAGAGCAGTGGTTTCAGCTTGACCATGTGACCACAGCAGAGTAAACAGAGATCCAACCTTTACCGCTGGAAGCACAAACAGGATAAATCTACTAGCAGCAGCCCGAGCCATTAATGGAAGTAAACTCTTTCAATTTAGTTTTAAAAGATGAGGCTTTCAGTTGTGTGCACAAGAACTGGGCCAAAAAAAGGTCTTTAGGACATTTTGGAGACTGATGCATTTTTTGTAAATGTTGAAGATCATGAAGAAAGTATTGTAGTATAATTTGTCTTATGTTGTCATTCACACGAAAAGACAATATCTAGTGCATCTGTGATTCCCCAGTCAGACTCCTTCAGATATTAATGAATTTGTGTGTGATCTGTAAAGCATGTGAGGTAAAGATGCCATGCTGCCAAAATACTGAGAAGATAAGATGGCATTAAAACAACAGTACTAATAAGTTTGGGGTATTCAGTTGAACCTGAGAATCTAACTACCAGCTTCACTTTAACCTTTAGTTAAGGCTGGGTAGTACAAATGTATAGCTCTGTCCGTACCACCCTGTACCCAAGGATGAACTGGTCTATTGTACAGGTCTGCTGGAAACTGGCCCAGAGGGTCAAACCCGTCAAACAGCCTGTCTTTGAAGTGACTGTTTGCATTTCTTGTTTGGAAGCCAATCAGACAGCTGCAGAGAAACTCAAAAGGACAGCAGAGAGATGCAAAATGAGCACAAACAGGCACAAACAAACTGCGAAGAGATGCAAAATGATCAGATATTGATGCAAAATGACTACAAAGAGACACTGACAGAAAATAAAAGTCACCAGATAAACAAAAAGACACAACGTGAGCGAGATGAAATGCAAAATGAGCACAGATGGACACGACACGTCTGCAAAGACATGCAAACTGTCTGCAAAGAAACACAAGGGGATTGTAATTTTGTGTTCCTCAACATAATTTTGTGTAAGACTCAAAACAACAGAAAGAAAAACAAAAGGACAGCAAAGAGATGATCAGTGTCTAAAAGGAGATTAAATAAAACAGATAGTGTTTCGAAATGAATATTAAGAGACAGAAAACAACCACCAAGACACATGATGAAAGCAAAGAGACACAAAACATCTACAAAGTGACATAAAACAGTAAGAAGATGCAAAAGGCAAGAGACAGGAAATATCTCAAAGAAGACACAAAATAAATTGAGTTACAAAATTGAAATGAAAAACAGAAATAAACTACCAAGATAGACAATGTCAGCAAAGATGCACTAAAACAACAAGTCACAAAATTCCTACAGAGATGCAGAAAACTACAGAGAGACTGCAAATGTCTGAAAGAAACAGCAGACACAGAGTTGCACAACTACTGTTAATAGACGAAACAAAAAGACACAACAGCAAAGACCAGCCTAGAATTAGCTACAAAACGATGACCAAGGCTTCAGAAAGGCAACATCATTAAATACAGAGACTCAAAACAACACAAAGATGAACAAAAGGACTGCAAAGAGACGACTAATGTCTGAAACGAGATACAAATCTGCTGCAAAATTCCCATGAAGAGCTGAGAGACATTAAACTACCGCAAACTACGATAGAGAGACACAAAATGATCCGAACTAGATGTGAAAGGAACCCACAAACAACAGAAACAGAGAAGAACCACAAAGACATGAAAAAGAGCCACGAAATAAGCACACAGAGCAAACAAGACAAAGATCACGACCAAACAAAAAAGGAGCCATGGCTGTCCGCTCTGCACATGGGTGGGGGGGTTATATGTCTGTGCTCGGGGGCCCGTCAGCCTCATAATGCATGCATACACAGCAGTATGCATGCATGGTGATTCATATCTTAGACATTTGTGGACTGGACTTGTTGCAGTGCTGCTCCTGAAACAGTTGACGGGGTTGGGCGAACAATCTTAATGAGTGACTGCTCTTCAACGATGTATTTCTGGGCTGTTTTTCCAACGTTTTAAGACTGCTGCAATCTATATTTGTCTGCTCCGCCCGTGGAACCAAAACAAACGGAAGTGTGCGACTTAACCACACACATGCATATACACACGTTGCCATAGGGAGCCCAAACTGGTCACATCCAATTACAGCTTCCATTTCTCCTTTTAAAGGAAGGCATTCCAAAATGGATTAGGCATCTTTGTTTTTTTAAATTCTCTCCTCACAAGTGAAAAACTTCCTTCTTAAATGCAGAAGGAACAGAGCCATGGTTTGATTTGCTAACTCAGCCAGTAGCACAAAAAACCACAAGTGAAATTTACAGCAATGTCTCGCTGTGAGCAGCCACTGTCGAGCTCGTCAGCCTCCGCTGTCCAATCCTGTGCTCTCCATTAAAGTCCACTCGTTCTGAGCTTTAAACTAATCTTCCTTTAGTCTGGCTGATCCCCACAAAGACTCTTCAGTCACTCACACAATCTTATTTTCTTTTTCCCCTCCATAAATACACTGAATTAAATCCTGCAGCAGCATTTATTTCAAGCACATCTATTAGTATCTAAATCATGTGGTAATAAGTGCAATTATCACAACCCCACTGACAGTGTAGAGACGCTTTTAAGACTTAATCTAAGATTCAGTGACTTAATATGGACTAAATCCCAGTGGAAACACATCTCCTGTGGTTCGATGTCTTAATGTGTCAGTGGGTTAATCTCGGCACCTGTATGGGAGACATTTTTCTCTGCTAATCCCACCCAGACCCCCCCTTTAGGTTTACCACCCATCACATGCTCCACCGGCATCAGTGGCCACTGACTTTCAAGGAAAGCTTCAGGCAGGAAAACAGGGTGCTGCTTAACACTGATCCACACTTACTGTAACATGTTAAGAGAAAACAGGAAAGGGCTTACCTCTGTTGCTGCAAACAAGAAGTCAAATGTACAGCCTGATGAGTGAAAGTCTGTGAGTGTGTGTGTGTGTGTGTGACTGGTATAGAAAACAAGGTGGAGACTTCCCAGGAGGAGGGAGGAGGGAGGAAAGGAGACCAAGAGAGAGCGTGATAAACTGCACAGTTAGCACTGGTTGCACTTTGCCCTGTTTGACAGCAGTGTGACTTCACTGTGTGTGTCCACTCCCGTTTGTGAAAAAGACTGCTGGAACAATCCAACTGCATCACTCTCAAAAACAGTCAGCAACACACACAGGAGCTGACTAAAATGCTTGTTTTGAGGTATCTCCACAGCAGTGTAACTGTATTCAAATCTACCACATTTTATTGTCAACAAATAGATTTTTTTATACCACAGAGTGGATACACGATTCCTGAAAGGTATGACTTATCGTCTATCTTAACTTCTGAAATTGTTTTCCCCCTCTGTTTTTAATATGTGCTGTAAAGCCCGTTGAACCCTTACATGTGATAATGGAGTTAATTTAACAACTTAGGGTGACTTGTAGAACTCAGAACATTGAGTTCTACAAGTCACATTAAATGCTCAAAGTGCTTCATGAAACACTGATCACTGATCAGGTATGATAAAATAATTTTCTACCTTACACTATGCTTAGCTTTCCTAAATACCCCCCCCCTCACCACACACACACACACACACACACACATATATGAAATCTGTTTCCTCTCAGCTTCCAGATATTCCTGGTCTCAGTAATATCTCAGTGGTATATAGTCTAAATTCCACTGGATGGCGCCAGAAAACGCGTTTCTGATTAAGAAGAAGAGCACGGCATTTAAACACAATACTCTCGATAAAATAATTATAAATATGCTCAAAAGAATGAAATGACATTAATAAAAGTAAGAACGTGCAGTACTCGTTATTCAGAGAGCCAAGTAATGCAGGTGGGTAAAGTGGCATAAATGAAAACAATCCTACAAATCATTGACACTGCCAATCAGGCTCGCTCTCTGTCGGTCTTGTGATTGTTTTCTTTCTGTGTAGTCTATAAAATATCTAAAACATTGACAGATCCCTTATGCCCTAGCTTGTTCTGGCCAAGCCCTCAGCCTATGATCATTTTAGAAGCACTGTTGTTTGAAAAATAATTTAATCTCCATATTAAATTAGACTAACAAGACTGTCTAAAGACATATAAATATTTCATAATGTCACGAGTAAGAATAGAGGGTGTGGTGCAATGAGGTTCAGCTCTTTATATTTCTCAAAAACAAACATCGGGGGAAAAGAGATTTTTTTCACCACGTTGAGCAGTCGGGCAGATCGTCCTGCGATCGCTCGTAAAATTCCGAGCATTCTGGTAGCAACCGAATGTGTCATAATTCATATCCAATGAGACCACGCCCTGTCCACAGTGTATCGCTGACCGTCCGTCTGCAGTCTGTACAGTAGTGGTCGCGCTTTCACGCGTTAGCTTCCATGGTGACCAGTTAGAAATGCGCTTTCTTGTCTCCACCGGCCGGTAAGCTCCCGTTAGAGAGCTAACGGGCGTCCTATGAAATGGGAAGATGTAGCGGAATAACTCTTTAGCTCAACTGCGCAGTATATTAGTATGCTAAGCTAACGGGAGAGACAAGCCAGCAGTGACTAGGGCGAGCTAACGGCTCTAAGCTAACTGCTAGCGTTCACCTGCGCGCTGCTGCTCTACGCTGCTTTTGCAGGCTAGCAGAATGGAAAGTGTGAAAGAAAACGAGTGTGTGGCGCTTTCAGCTTCATCGGCACCGCAGGGAACACTTGACTCTAGCAATGATAGTAACTCCATGAAGCCTAGCGCATTATCGCCGCAGCATGCTGGAAAGAGACCTTCCATCGGGGAGGATGACGGAGGAGGCGCAGAGGCGAAACTCTTTGGTAAGGGACTTGCGGCCACCTCCCTCCTCCAGATTGCGATCAGGAACGGGATCTATCAAAACCAAGTTGCCAACGCTATCGGTGGAGCGGCCAAAAACGCAAACATGCCCGCTGTGAAAACGGCCAACATTTACAGCATGACATCGGTGAACAGCTCCACCTCAGTGAACTCAATGTTGAGCAGGAGGCGGCACGGACACAAGAGGAATCTGTCTTTGGGGGCTCCGCCGACCACCAGCTCGGCCGGAGTGTCGTCTGCGGAGGCGGCAATCCCGGCTCCTTCATCCTCGCCGTTGAGCACCCTCAGTCTCGATCGGAAAACCTTCCTCCGGCAGAAGCAGTCGAAGCAGCTGCAGGCCTCTGACAAAACATGGGTGAGATCGGACCTCCGGCGGGGTTGCATTCACGTCCACGACTGGCTCACGCCCTCCTACCCGCGGCCAGTGCTCTGTACCGTGGACACCACTTCAAAAGAGGTAGCCAGTAAGTTGGAGGGGAGTAAAGCTGGGTCTGTATTGAGAGTTAACTGCAAACCTACTGCTTCAAGTGACCTCAGTGATCTTTGTAAAGATAGTAATGGACATACTGATGACATAAAGATTCTCAGCGACGGTGTGGATGTTAAAAATCTCCAAAGTGAGGAGAATGGACTCACAAAAAATTCAGAACTGCCTTTTAACTTACTGCATGATGATAAAACTGCTAGCAATTCTTCATCTGAGGTGTACTTGAATGACATTGGTGTGGATTTGAGTATTGGAGACTGTTATGGAGTCTACTCAGGTTCTGATGTGGAGAGCAGCACCTGTGAGGACTTCAGCCCAGGGGGCCCGAGGAGCACAGAGCACCGGGACTCACTCAGTGATGGGCTGGGTTTGGGCACCGACTCTTCAGTTTTGAGCCCGAACTGTGACAGCGCCCCAGAGGGACCTGACCCATTTGAGAGCTCCTCCGATGAACTAGACCTCACCTCTTCCCCCTCGCATTTAGTTGCTTCTCTCACAGACACCCCAAAGTCTTCAAACCAAGCCATAAGACCAAGTAATGAAACTGAAACAGGAGCCAGTGACAACACAGATGCACAGAAATTAACCATACCTCCATCTAAATGCTCCAGCAGCTCGCAGGTTCGTCCTCTGACAAGCCAAGCATCTGCCCCGCCTGAACCAGAGAGCCCTGGGGGGAGTAGAGGATGCCTCGAGCCCATCAATACAAGCCCAATGCCGGCCCTGTACATCCAGCTGCATGGTGGAGCTGTGAGACGGCTTGGAGATGATGAAAGACCATTGCAGATATTAAATGAGTACCTTACAAATCTGGGCTTTCAAGATGCATGGCGAGTGCAGGAGGAAGGGATGAATCCTGAAATTGGCTGCCTGATCCGCTTCTACTTTGGTGAGAAAATTGCTTATGCTGAATAATGTTGAAAGTCTTTTATTTTTAGTCAGAAGGAAAGGCATCTTTTCAAAATAAAGACAACATTTATCCCCTTTCTTTTGAAAACATCCAGCAGAGTGCCACAAACTGTTACAAGCCTCTTTAGTTGTGCTTGGCTTGTCTGCACAGTCATTGTTGGTCCATTCTCAACTTGTAGTGAGTGCTGTCATTGTGTTTGGTCAGCGAGACTGTTAAACAAGTGGATTCAATTGTCCTAGTGGCACAATAACAGTGTTGTGCCTGTACACCAGCTCCAGCAGGGAGACACATCTGGAGGTAACAGGTGTGCTCTTTCAGCAAAGACCAAATCCTGATGCATCATAGGTTCAGCTTCTCTTCCTTACTCCTCCTCTTGTTGTTGTTGTTGTTGTTATTAATAAAAGATCCTGTTTAGTTGACTGTCGCTGTAAGAGGATGGAAAAACAGGCATGATCTCTTATGGGATTAGTAGGACTGGATATTGTTTTTGACCTAATTTTTGACAACATCAGCAAAGGTGGCGGATATTAAACAGTCGTGAGAGAATGGTAGGGCTTTAATATGTGCTAAAATTCCTCTAGTCTTTTTTTCCTCAACAATAAACAAACCGTTACACATATCATTATAATCTTCATAAATACACTCGTGACAAGTGGTACAAAACAGGTATTTCTGTACTCTTAAAAAAACCTGCTCTGATTCTTCTGCCTTCCTCTCCTATCCTCTTGTCTCTCATAGTAGTGACAGAACAGAGAAATGAAGCACTATGTGCAGCTGACAGCAGAGGCCCTTCCAGTTTAACATTTCCTTTAGTTCACAAGAAGATATTTTGCTTCACATTTTCTATCCTTTCAGTGTGTCTAGCACACACTGGTTCATTCTGATGTTCCCAGCTGAGCCAAGGAAGTTTGACTCATCTGAAATCCCAGCAGTGAAATGCACATTGCCTCCATTGCACACACTCACATTGAGTGCTGATGCTAAAAGAAAAGCGACCTTAGTGGCACTCAAATTTCACCTCCTCAGTGTTTCAGCTACCTTTTGAGACCGCTGCAGCTGCAGGCTCCTCTTCAGCCTCGAACGGCAGCGACCAGAGGTCACTGATTTACTCTTCCAAGGTTAAATACTCACCCAGCAAATCTGGAGATGAGTTCTTAACTACCGGTGTGCTATTTTTTTTTTCTTTGTCTGAGCAGCGTTGCAAGCCAAAACTACAAGTCGGGTTCAGATTTGGCTAAAATTCAGACAGACACTGTTTGGGGACTACTGCTGATAAGAGAGATGACCGAGGATGTCAGTTTCTTTTTGGGACACAAGCATGAAAAAAGTTGAGCTCTAGCTTCAGCAGGGTGTGGGTGTGGTCTGCTTCATAAGAGACAGGATGTTCCCCATTCAGAGAGCTAGACGGAAGGAAAGGGCATGTATGTGTGTGTATATTAACACCCAATGTCTTGCCTCCTCCACCCAGGGAAGGGTGGACACACACATAATGCACATTCCACAATGTTGTGTACTGTAAACTGGGTTGCGTTCATTGTGTTCATGCTTATGTTAATTGTACGTTATTTTTTCGACTTCATACTGACCAGTCTAAAACAATTGTAGTTGCTCCAACTGTTCATAAGGTTTGTTGGAGCCCAATAAATTACACACATCTAATCCTCTAATGAGCAAATGCAATGAACTGATAGTTGTCTTCTTTTAACCGTCTGGTTTCACTTTCAAAGAAACGCTTCTGCTTTATTAGTTTCCAGCTTATCTACTTTACTACCAGTGTCTGTAAAGTCAGGACTTACTGTTCTGTTTGGAATGAGGAAATGCCCTGTTTTAATTATTTGACATTCTGAAATAATAGATGTCAGTCTCCCAAAATGATTTCAAACACAAATTAGGGTTGAATGGTAAATTAAAAAAAATGTTTAAAACATGCCAGACATGTTGTCTCCACCTTCTCCACATTTTGCTGCTATTTTATGTGATATACAACAGTAAACTGAAATGTCTTTGGATTTTGATTGTAAAGCAGAAGCTCAAGTATATAATCTTGGCGTCCAGGGAAATTCTAACACGCCTGTTTGATTTTTATATCATTTTACAGAAAACAGATTATTTGGCAATAATAGTTTCATGAATCAGGCATTCTAAGACCAAAGGGGATACTGGTGTACTTATTGTAGTTGATTTGTTTTAAAAGCTTTGCATGACATTGGGGTGGCTGTAGCTCAGGAGGTACAGCAGGTCTCCTACCAATCGGCGGTTGGCGGGTCGATTCCTGGCTGCTAGATATTGGCAAGGCACTGAACCACAAGTTACTCTCTGATGTAAGTGTTAGAGTGTGAATGTTAGCCAGAAGGCACTTAGCTTAGTTACACATGGAAGTGGTGGTATGAATGGGTGAATGCAAACGTGTTGTATAAGCACTCAGAAAGAGTAGAAAAGCACTATATAAGAACTAGTTCATTTACCACGACTCTAATGCTCACCTTTTTTGTAGGGACTTTGCTGGAAGAGCGATTTCCAGCTTTTTAGATTCTAGTTAAGTAAAACTAGGAACCAGTCTGAATGAGCCGGTCCAAGTCAGACGCATCAAAACAACTCAGACTTTCAGCAATTTGTTTGAGAGAAGAAATGACTTTTTTGCTATCAATGATTAGGGTCGGGCAGTATGGTTCAGGCTCACGTTGGGTTTTTGTTTTTATCTTAATGGTTTCATTGCATTTGACGAAAGTCTTCTTACCTACATTTTCTTGCTTGCTAGTGTTACCACTTGTGCTCTATAGCATTTTGCAGTATATTGTTGTTTGGACTACATCTGACCTTTTTTATCTGAAGAGGCTTCGGACACCAGACGTGGCTGCCCAGTCTAGATACTTTTCATGTTTGACCGGCACTGATACCTGATGATACTTTTTAAGCTTTACTTACTCAAAAATAGTAAATTGAAAATGTGTCTGAAGTCTTACAGTGTCTGTGATGCTGATGCGACTGTCACAGTGTTTTTATACAACATTAATTGGAAGGTTAGGATGAAAGCTTTGAAAATGTTAACCACACCTGAGGCCAGTTTCAGGTCACCCTGTGATTTTGGTTGATTTAAATAAATTGCAGGAGTGATGTCACATGGTGATGCTCTCTTTCTCCCTTTAACCTTCCTCTCTGGTACTGAAATATGGCACCGACTTGATTTAGTGTTAACCAGTACCAACCAGTGTTCCAAACGGTGTGTTCCCCTGTGGTGGATTTACTACTAACACCAACACGCATAATGATGGCCGTCTCTCGCTTCTTCTCTTTACTTCAAAAAAAAAATTAATTTATCAGCCATTATAAATGCAGATGCCAATAGATCAGCAGATAACTGATATGAACTGATAATAATGGCCTGCAGATAAAGACATTAAGACATTACCTCAAGTTTCTGACATTGTATAGAAATGTTTGAGAAAAGATTTGATAAAGAACATAACCACCAGCAGGGGCAGGAAGTAGGGGTCGGCGATGTGGCTCAAACATTATATCATGATATTTCAGAGCATTTTGACGATAACGATAAATGTTGTGATATAACAACCCCACCCTCCCGAAATCATAGTTACTCATTTGATAAAATTAACTTACCAGGTCACTTAGCAATACTATATAAAGTCATAAGTAATGTGACATAAGATCTATTGCACATGATAACAGTTGTATCACAGTGAGTCTATCATATCATACACCACAATACATCACAATGTCACTGGAAAGTAGCCAAAACACTTTGCACACAAACCTGAATTAAAATACAGTCGGAAATGGGTTTAATTAAAAAGAAAATATTAAAACTAAAACTCTGAATCTGGCAGATTTAAATCCTTCGCACAGATTTTGTTCAAGACCGTTAAAGCACTGAGGTTCACTGATGAGTCAGACAGGTCCGGTGAAACCTAAGTGATGCTGTGCATAAGTTACTGGAGGAGGCAACAGGGAGGATGTCGGTGCTGGCATTGTAAGACATTACATAACAAGCTAATCTGATTTCAGGCCTCTCTGTGGCTCAGGCTCTTCATGCGTCTCCCTGTCGCTTATCTCTGGGTATCCCCTGGAAAGGGAATATAAAGTGACTGAGTTTATAATAAATTAAACACACCGGACAAAGCAGTCAGTGTTTAGAAGCACCAGGAATGTTTTCTGGCTTTTACTTACAACTGAACTGCAGTTAATTTTTGCCTCAACGAGGGGTTAATGTAACAAATGATGCCTGAGTGACTGAGAAACTGCTCTCTCTGGCAGCCTGCAGGCTATTGAGATCTCTTACATAACCACAGAGCTCTCACTCTGAGAGGTTCATTGAGACAGAGTTGATTCACAAAATCCCACAGATTAAAAAACTGACTATAACAACCATAAAGCTGTGATGAAAAGTCTGCACATAATCATCTCTGTTACTGTCGTACTGTCTTTCTTTCTGCAGGTAAGCCTCGCAATGTGGGAGGTTCTGAGCGCGTGCAGCTCTCTGGAGTGTTTAACGTGCGGAAAGGGAAGCTGGCGCTGCCCGTGAACCGCTGGTCTAAACGTCAGGTCACGCTCAGTGGGACCTGCCTCATTGTCTCATCTGTGAAGCACGCCCACACCGGCAAGATGCACATCCTCCCTCTCATCGGAGGGAAGGTACTTTGTGTTTTCATGTCTTTAACACACAGCATGCAAGTGGCTGGGTGTCTGTGTGTCAGGGACAGAAATGTTCTCTGTGGTTTAGACCACAGGTGAAATTGTTTTTGTTTCTGCTGCAACAGATGTGTTCTGTCCAGCTTAACGAAATGCCTTTGTTGAGATTTGGGCAGAAACTAGCATTTCACACACAAAACATCCATTCAAGACATAAGTAATTTAATCTGTCTTATTTTAAAAGTTCACCATCAGAGTGGCTACTCTAACGTGGGCTTGCAGCAGGTGGAGGGTGCGCTCTGTACTGACAGCTAAAAATGGAGATTCTGGCGCAACAAATAAAAACAGCATTGTCTCAACACATAACAGATAATTTAACAAAGAACCAGTTTTAAATTGTATCTTTAGACACTTTGTTGTTACCAGGCTGTTGCAAAAACACATTTTTCTCATTTCTTTAATTGAATCCATGAAAAATACCAGTGACAACAGAAAAGAGTATTTTTATAGCAACAAGATAATTCCCAAAGAATTATTAGCTGAAAACCTGACATATATGTTTGATGTACATTGTATCCATAAGAAGTTTTTGGTTCAAATTATCACTAATATGTACAGAGGAGGTCAGGAGAGCGGTACAACAGTGACATAAGATGCTGTCAGCCAGAAAAAGTCCCCCCTCAGCACCCAATGGATTGCTGGTGCTACAATGGCCACAGCTTACTAACTGTAGTGATAGTAGCTAAGAGCTGAAATTCTCACACATTTCATAATTATTGTGGTCATTAAATTTGATTGCTGGAGAGCGCAAACAACCTGACACCACCTTCTCAAGACAAGATAAGCAGAAATAGTAGCAAATGAAGCATGGTTTAGTGGATAACGTGTCTTTGAGTTTTGGATAGACACTCGACTGCACCTTGCTGTAGACTGAGATTTCCTGAACAAGGTTTCTATTCAGGAAAGCTCAGTTGTTGGGTAAGCCTGATTTAGCACAGATGGGAGAAACTAAAATGTGCTTCTTGATGCAGGTGGAGGAGGTGAGAAGACACAGCCACTGTCTGGCTTTCAGCTCAGCCGGTCCTCAGAGTCAGACCTACTACGTCAGCTATGACTCGTACACCGAGCACCTCCGCTGGCAGCGCACGGCCTCAAAGGTACAAATTGCATGGGTGGGATTGTCAGTTATAAGACAAATAAGGAATATGTTGAACTGCGACTCAGTCAAAGCTAGTTTAATAGTGTCCAAGAATAATAGACTAGAAATGAACTTGTTTAAGGTAGTTTGGTGTATCATGGGAGTAACTGCAGGGCTGTTGTCATTACAAGCTGACCAGCTCATTGTGAACTCCTGTGTCCCCCCCTTCCCCCGCTCTCTGCATCAGATTGCTTCCCAGAGGGTGAACTCGGTGGATCTGTCATGCTGCAGCTTGGAGGAGCTGCCTGCTCAGCTGTTTTACAGCCAAGATCTGACCCACCTCAACCTCAAAAACAACTTTGTGTCTCCTCACAAAGGTGTTCCAGCACTCACCAGGTGAGTTTCTGTCATCACCTCTCCTGCCCATACAGTCATGTTTAGTGTGTCTTAATGATATAGTGTTTAGTGTAGTTTCCTCTTTACTGTTGTCTTTCTGGATGTCCCTGCTCTGTGTGTGTGTGTGTGTGTGTGTGTGTGTGTGTGTG
>VOQJ01015598.1:19739-37747 GCA_015052665.1 Apistogramma diplotaenia
GGGGGGGTGTGGGGGGTGGTGGGTTGTTGGGGGGGGTGGGGGGGGGGGGGGGGGGGGGGGGGGGGGGGGGGGGGGGGGGGGGGGGGGGGGAAGGGGGGTGGAGACAGTTGTGTGGTTTGGATGATTAAGAGAGAGAGCTACAGTAATGATGAGGAATTTAATATCATCTGTCTGACCTCTTGGGCAGAAGGCCTCTCCGTGTTTTCCAGGTCAGATTAAAGTAGTTGCTGACGTCAGTCTCATGAGGCTTAGGAGTCTCTGACTTTCTTTTCTCTCCGGCTTTTTTCCCCCAAAAATGGACGTTAACTTTTCCAAATCTTTGTTTTTTTTCCTTGTCATTCAAAGTCTTTAGTGAAATTGGAGGCTGACATATGTTTTACACAATTCATGTAGTGAAGTCCAGCCATTATAACAGTAATTACTTATGGGATACAGCAGGAAAGAGGAAGGAGACAGAGACAAACCACCAAGTGACCTATTTATTTCCCACCTCCTGTATTACGTATACAGCGTGTAACAGCAGGAAAGTACCAAACCTTAAAGCCTGTTCACATTGTGGTGAAAGATCTAGCATATCAGCTGAGCAGGTGAAACACTATTAACACACAATGTTAACCCAGAATGAGTTAATTTTGTAAGATTTAACTTAAGGCTGTTGCATTGCCCCTGAGCTAGTTATGCTTAAATAATGGATTGATACATAAAACACCAGAAATTGACAAATTGGTCATCTTGAAATTCCTTTCCAGTATTCCTAGAATATCCCTCAAACCTTATTCCACAGGTGAGAGTCCCTAGTTTTTAGAGACCTTCTCTGTCTTTTGTCTTTTACAGCTGAACATCAGTAAGAGATGCAGCTTCTCAGCAAAGTTGATTTGGGCCTGCCTCATTTTTGTCTTGCTGCCAGCAGTTTCAAAACCATTTCACTGTTCTACTAAGCTACTTATCCACTCACTCCCAAAGCTGTTGAACAACACCAGGGCTGCAGCTGAAACAGTAAAACTGCCTTAAACATCACAGCAATACTTTAAGACACATTTACACAGCTTTAAACAATAGTCACATCTCACGCCTTAATGGCAGGGCAGTAGTATCAATAAGGCTGCTGGCATACAGTCTTCACGGTTGATGCCAGCCTTCGGCCCTGGCTTTAGCTGACGCAACTGTGCTGTTTGGTTCTTCAGAAAACATTAAAGTGACACTGCTCCCAGAGTTAAGTCTCCTGTATTATCTGTCAGACAGCCAAAGGGTTCTACTAAATTTTGAGTAAAAATGTCCTCATTCCAAAATATAGCTTGCATTTGCTTGCCTAACTGATCAAATAAACTGCAGAGCCCTGTAAAGTGATCCCACTTTACTTTGTATGGTGAAGTGGGGAAGTAAAGTGACTGAACAGCCTCTGTTTTTTTTCCTTCTCTCTGTCTCTCTCAATTTTGACTTCATGGTTGTCAAGGCAGCATGATATTGAAGACAAACATTTCCTTGATGGAAACATCTAAACGTATACTGTATATATTGTGTCATTGTTTTTGCATAAACACGGGCTTCCCAGGCTGTGTTTTAAGCACCGTGTTCTTCCTGTCGTGGGTCTGGAGCAGCCTTTCACTCTGACCCCTCTGTGAATTGGATTAGTTTAGGCCACAAGAGCCCTGTGAATGCACACAGGCTCCTACCTGAAGCACAGACTGCATTGTTTGGTGGTGTTGCTGCTGTGTTATTTAGGCTCTGCATTGGCCTTTTCTGGGCTGATTTTTCTCCCTCCCTCCTTTTAGGTTTTGTAAGCTGAGAAGCCTTAGTCTGTCAAATAATGCTCTGTCTGAGTTTCCTCTGGCCTTGTGTGACATCACTTCACTCACGGAGCTAAACCTGTCTGGAAATCGTATCGCCTCTCTACCTGCAGAAGTAGGAACAATGCACAAGTAAGTAAATGTTGATCCAAGGTTTGCAGTTTGGTAAGGGTAAAGCCTAAAAATGGGTGTCTCCTCACTGGCCTGCACTTTGCTGACAGAGACTTCAGTCAGGAGTTGTCAGTGGCATTGCATCAGCATTGATTAATCCATCTCTGTACTGAGTGAACAGCTGGCTGTGCACCAGACTTCTGGCCTCACCATGCAGAGGCTTTGTTCAGGTGCTCACAGTACAGTGGTGCTCTCACCGTCTGTGTGAAGGGGAGCTTAGAGTTTCTGCCCATATGCTGCCTTTTTTCCCATCTTTTTAAAGGTTCACACTTTTTAGGAAACTCAGACACTCAGAACTCACTGTCAAAGGACTGAGCTCAGAGCTAAACCCTGATGTGAACCTCCTTTACACAATCACAGCCATTTGACTGCAAGACCATGTTATTTTCTACAGGCCAGATGGATAAACACTCATATATATAAAAGGGTAGTTCAGAAAGAGAGTACGAATCATGGTTAATGTCATTAACATTAACTGTGACATTATTATGATGAATGATTTTAGCCTTTAGCCCATGTGAACAGACCTTTGCTTCTTTTGGTTTCTTTCTACTTGAACTAATCCTTTCATGCTGCTTTTATATATATTAACACAGTAGGCTGATGCATTAGGAAACTTAATATCTTACAAAACATACAAATACAAACCTCAGTGGCCTGTAAGTCAAAGATGGTAAAAGCATTTGGGTTTTTAAAATCAATATTCTTTGTACATTGTTCTTAAATTCAACCAAACACTTTCAGTTTTATTGAATTGGTATCAGTGTGTTTATTTGGAAAAGGTTCCATAGTTAAAAGTCTCAAATGTAACTTGTTTATACCCGCAGGCCCGTAAGGGCCCGTTTAGCCTTTATTCCACCGTGACCTCACTCGGTGCTCAGCCGAAAAACAGGTTCACCTTCAACACCGCAAGAATGTGTTATGAAAGCAGCAGAAGGGCATGAGTCTGCCGTCTCAACATAGTTTTGTACCGCTATTTCACTGCATGGTGTGTGTTACACCAGAAAAGCAATGCGCTTTTGCTGCTTTGTATCAGTTTGTATCACAGAAACACTGTGCGTACGTCCTGCTCGTAGTCGCTGTCTGTTTACCTTGTGCTGCACACAGATGCTGCAGTAGTTTTGTTTGGACCACAAAATACGTTTGCAGCACAACAGCGTGTTCTCCCATGTTTGTGCATTTCGGCTTCCGTGTCCAGATGAGGACCTGCGCACACACACATGCGTAAAGGATCAGTTCGCAAACTGCGGCGGAAACGCGGACCCGTTCTTTGGTGGATCGCCGATTCATTGGAACCTCGGTGGTGGAAACGTAGTCAGTGTAACTGTGTCAGTAGATAGGTATCAAGAGTCCTGTGCAGTGTCTGAAGTCCAGTATTAGTGTATGTTATAGATTATTCTCGTCCGTGAGCCATAAGCCTATCAGGTGTTTGCAACATTTCCATACGATGGCTCTTTTATGCTGCGCTTGTTCAAGTAACCTCTGTACTCAGCCATCATCTGAAGCTCAACTTGAAAAATGTGGTCAGTGTGGTCTTCTGTGTACCTGACCTCTGGTATGGAGGCGCTGTCGCCCAGAGAACAGCTGCTCACTGAATATGTTCTTTTTTCAGACCACTCTGTGTAAACTGTAGAGGTGGCTGTGTGGGAAAATCCCAGTCGATCAGCAGTTTTTGAAATGGTGAGACCAGCCCATCTGGCACCAGTCACCATGCCACATTCAGTGTTACTTAAATTACATTTCTTATTCATTCTGATGGTCAGTTTGAACTTCAGTAAGTCTTCTTGACCAGCTCTACATGTCTAAATGCATTGATTTGCTGCTGTGATTGGCTGATTAGATATTTGTGTTAACAGGCAGTTGAATAGGTGTACTAATAAAATAAACCTCATAAAGATTGCATAGCAACTGCTTCATCCACAGCACGACGGGCTTTTGTCTCAAGTGCTCTGTCTTTAACTTCATTCAACAAACATAACATGTCCATGCACGACTCTTGGTGTGAGAGTCCCAGCAGGCCTGCTGCTGCATCTGCAGCATGCATGCTGCCATGTTGTTGTTCATGCTATTGTCCAAACATAATGTACTGCACCATAGAAAAACAGTTACCTTGATGATAATGAGTTGAAGTTCATGGGGTTCGTGCTGAGCTTTTAACATTCTAAAACTCTGCCCAGGTCTTCTGGGCCCACTGGGTCTGGGTGCCTGGAGGTTTGAGGGAACTTGTGTCCCATTTCAGTTCATCTTCTGAAAATATTTCTGTTGTAGCCACCCTGTTGACATTCATTATATTACCTGGATTCTTTCCCTTTTAAAAAACATGGTGTGTAGTTTGGGGTTCAGCTAACTAAATAAAGCTGAGTCTTTGTTGTTTGTTCTAACTAAGGAGGGACCACAGAATTTGAGCATGAGTGCTTTTTGCACACAGTGTCTGTATTGTTCTGATTAAATGCCTCTCCCTGTGTTTTGCTCTGGCCAGCCTGCAGACTCTTCTCCTGGACGGTAACTTTCTGAGTTTGCTGCCTGTGGAGCTGGGCTCTCTGGAGGGCCTGACCTACCTTGGCTTATCCTTCAACTGTTTCAGCTGCGTCCCCCCTGTCCTAGAGAAACTTGGAGGCATGGAGAGACTCTGCCTGGCAGGAAACCAGCTCTCTGTCCTGGATTTGGCTGGCCTGCAGTGGCTGTCTGCTCGCTACATAGATCTCAGGTAAGAATGTCCATGAAACAAAGTTCATCAGAAATCTAGTACCTCCCAACATGTTTCAGTTCTGCATCACTATGCTTTTTTTATGTCCCGTAGACCTGGGAACAATAGGAAAGGTTTAATTAATTCTTTTGAAGTGCAAAATAAAAACTTGCACTTTCCACAGAAAAAGGGGGTGGGGGTGGGTGGGGGGGTTGTCAGTTAATCATTTCATTAATCGTGCTTTCCGCCCTCTTCCTCTATTTCCTTTTCTCTGTTCCTCTCTGTGCTGTCTGCCTTAAACAGACTGAACCAGCTTCAAAAGGTGACAACGGCAGATGTGGAGCAGCTGGGCCACATTGTTCATCTGGACCTGAGGGATACGGGTCTACAGGAGCTGGATGTCAGCTCGCTTTGTAAGCTGGAGCTCCTTCGCTGTGACAGAAACACACTCTCCCTCCTCAGAGTCTGCGGCCACGCCCTCAAGAGCCTGCACACTGCACATAACAGTAGGAACATTTACTATGTTCTGCAGATATTAAATGCATGAAGACATTCATGTCTTAAAGAGTTGTGTTATGTTTGTAGAGCTGAAGCAGCTGGAGGTGCAGCCTGTGCCAGAGAATCTGACTGTTCTGGATTTGTCCTGGTATAAAGACTATGAATACTTCACTGTCCTATTTATTATGCTGAAGAGCAGAACATGTGCTTGTAGTAAACTTGGTGCTGACTCTCTTTGTTTTCCTGAAGGAACAAGCTGGAATGTGTCCCCGACTGGGTTTGGGAGAGCAGCAGACTGGAAGTGCTGGACATCAGCCATAACTGTGTCCCTGAGCTGCCTGTATGGTGAGTTTTTCATGGAAAAATAGGTGATAAACTGGTAAAAATCAAAGTGATGGGAAGCAGCCTGGATGGAACAACTAAAAATGTAAATGCTTTATTTGGATATTATCTGAAATGGGCCTATTTGGACTTATTCATCTTGTTTTCTGTCATACGTAATTATTGTGGATGCTCTTAGTGTATGCACAAGTAATTCCAGTGAGCTGAAACCTCAGGCTTAAGACCAAAGTTATTATGGTTAGTTACTTGAAATAATAATTAAAAAACAAACTGATTGAAAATTAGTTCAAATAATACTCGATGTATTAACTGGATTGTATTCTTTTCTCTTACCACTTTCTATAACCACACGGTGCTATTGTCAGTCTGTGCACATTAACTATTAATCATATAAATAAAGTAAAAAAATATGCTCTGAGGGGAGACTGCAGCCCATTTTTTTACAAGCTTCAATTTAAACATGTCCCTTAAGTGTATCACATATCACAGTCACACAGTTACTATTTAGAAAGGACAGCTTTTAGGTTCTCTGACTTCCTCTGTGAAAAGCACTTTGTGTTTCCGACCGTTGGAACGATCAGTATTCGGAAAAGTTTAAAAAAAATTGTCAGCTCTCATTTTTCACACCCTTTCAAGGGCCTGTGTGAGGGTTAAATCTTGTTTTTAAGGTTTAAAACAAGAACTACACTATGTATAAATTCAGGTCTTTCAGTCACTTCCATGACAGGTGTTTAAATCAGGCACCAAGGCCTGCAGACTGCTTCTGCAAACCTTTGTGAAAGATGTGTCGCTCTCAGGATCTCAGTGAATTCCAGCGTGTGGCACTGTGATAGGATGACACCTGTGCAACAAGTCCAGACCTGAAATTTTATTACAATCATATTTTAGTGGTACTAAAACAAAGTGGAAGTGACTGGGAACAACAGCGACTGAGCCACAAAATGGTAGGCAACATAAATGTGCATACTGCACAGAGGTCATCAGCTTTCTGCAGAGAGAATCACATTAAGTGGATTTTATCAATAGATGAACAGACAAATTTTTAAAAAATTTATATGATGTAATTTTGCATTCACAGTTTGGTCACAGTTTTATAGGGAAATGCATGATTCCAGATTAATGTCCCCATCTTTAGTAAAAAAACAAACTGGGTATAAGGTGAAGTCATTGAACCTCCATGGGAAATCAGAGGGCGCCCAGTTTGCTGGTCCCCGTAACATCTACAGTGCACACACTGAGCTGGCTGTTATTTATTTGTGTTTTAGGCTGTTGTCCAGTGGGAGCCTGAGAAAGCTGCTGGCAGGCTGGAACCATTTGTGCCGGCTCGATGAGAGGCTGGAAAGATCACAGCTAGAAGTCCTGGACCTCCAACACAACCATCTGACAGAGCTCCCACACAACTTGTTCATCAAAGCACAGAGGTGCACACATCTATCTTTTTCTTCTCTTTTATACTTTTCTTGTGTGTTTCTGTTTTTTTTCCTCTTCTCATCAGCTTGTATCTGTTATGTATCTTGTACTAAATTTGTCCCCTCTGTTGGGAATTCCTCCCAGCCTCCGATATTTGAATGTTTCAGCCAATAGGCTGGAGAATCTCCCTGCTGCCAGCTTATCAGAGGACACCTTCAGCACCCTTCAGGAGCTTTATGTGACCAATAACAGCTTGACCGATAAGTGCATCCCTCTTCTAACTGGTCACGGCCACCTTAAAGTGCTTCACCTCGCCTACAACCAGCTGCAGACCTTCACTGCCAGGTGAAATACTGCACTTCATACTGACTTAGATTTAAAATGTGACAGTGAAAGGCTACATCTGGACATGTTGAGCTTAATAGTAAACTTTCTTCATAATTACAGCTCCAGTATCCTGACTCACTCAACCTCTAAACCCCCAAATCTAACATTCCTTTACTTTTATAAGATGTCCTAATCCTAAGTAAACGGTGCACTTCATTATCCTGGTTACAATCTGAGCCCTGCTGGGTTGTGATTCCCTTCTTATTTCCACATCCCACAGTAAACTGGCTCGACTGGAGCAGCTAGAGGAGCTGGACTTGAGTGGCAACAGGCTGAGATCAGTGCCCACGACCATTCTCAACTGTCAGCGCCTGCACACACTCTCTGCCCACTCCAACTGTATTACCGCCTTCCCCGAGGTCCTCCAGCTGCCTGAGATTAAGGTCAGTCACATCTATGCAGGCATTTTCTTCTAATTTTCCACTTTGACATGTTTATTGTTTGTTCAAGGCAAATTTCTTTTTTTTCTTTTTTTTTTTTTGCTTTACAGAAAATTGGAAAAACTATTGAACGAGTTTGTGTGTTGAAACATGCACATTCATTCTCAGTCAGCCAATCAGTGTGAATTTTCATTCAACTAATCTAGTCATGAAAATGTTTGTTTTGCTACACAGCTGAAGTAATGCTCACCTAGCATTAGCATTACTTCAGTGGAGAGAGAAGGTACCTAATGCTAAGTAAATGAAGTATTTTTCATTTAGTACTGGGGAGGTCTGGGGAGGTAGTTGTAGTAACAGGTTATTTCCGTGGAGGGAGGAGGCTGTCCTACAAGACACAGAAGTCCTACACAAAGAGGCCATCCTGAAAAGAGAGGCGGTTTTCATCCTAAGTTGGGGAAAGAAAGTTCCACTTATAAAAATGGACTGGAAAAAGAGCCAAAGACAAGACCATGACAGTCATATAAAGAGTGGTGAGACACACCTCAGCACTCACACTCCCTTTCTTTTTCAGTGTGTCGACCTGAGCTGCAACGAGTTGACTGAGGTGACTCTGCCAGAGATGCTTCCTCCAAAACTCCAGGAGCTCGACCTCACAGGAAATCCTCGACTCAGCCTTGACCACAAGAGCCTGGAACACCTGAAGTATGACTCAGCAGCATAAACACGCTGCTGGCTAAGCGCTGAAATAAGAGCAGCTGCCCGAACTGTGCTTTTTTCCTCCTCTCTCTGTAGTAATATCCGATGTTTGAGAGTGGATCCATCACCTTCTGCCCCTTGTGTGAGCGAGAACCAAGGAGTCCCTGCAGTCTGGAGTCATGGCTACACAGAGGCCTCTGGAGTCAAAAACAAGTCAGTCATTCTGATTCTTTCATTAATGTATTTTTATCATCTGTCCTCTGGCCTTTTGTTATTGTTTGTTGTTGTTCTAAACTTCCACCTTTTGTTGGATTTAGGCTGTGTGTAGCTGCTCTGGCTCTAGACAGCTTCTGTGGAATTCATGAAGCTCTGTATGGAGTTTTCGATGGAGACAGGAACGTCGAGGTGCCTTATCTGCTGCAGTGCACCATGGGAGATGTTCTAGCAGAGGAACTTCACAGGGGCCAGAGGCAGGATGAATACATGACCAACACTTTCCTTACCATGCAAAGGTAAACATACACCTCAAAAAGACTTCTGATTTAGAAGGAAAACATCTTTGCCTCACGCAGCATGCTGTCTGTCCATCTCCTGCAGGAAACTGGGCACCGCAGGCCAGAGGATGGGAGGTTCCGCAGCTTTGTGTCACATCCGACACGACCCAGTATCTCCCAATGAGCACGGCGGCTGCTTCACTCTGAAAGCTGCTAATGTCGGCAGGTGCCAGGCTGTTTTGTGCCGAGACGGCAAAGCTATGCAACTTTCCACCATTCACACTGTTAAAGAGGAGGCCGAGTACCAGAGGGTTCGCAGACATAACGCTGTTATCACCGAGGTAACAACACACCGCACAGCTTTAAAGTTGCACAAGTACTGAAACAAGCCAAGTCAGTGCTGAGCCACATTAAGCCACTCCTGCCAGTTCCACTGCAGGTTTGCACTGAGCTAAGATTTTATGCAGCAGGACGTTTCCTTCACTGTTTACAGTTGCTTTGTTTTTATTGTTGGTAAAGTCTTTACTGAATTTTTCAGGTAAATTCAGTAAAGTAAAGCCAGAAGCCTGTTAGGTCATACCTAAGCCAACCATAGACAGGGTTTCTTTGTGAAAGTAGATTCTGTGCTCACACAGAACTGTGTGCCTCAGATGACCACACTGACATCATCCAGAGCAAGCAGTAGAAAAAACTGAGAGTTCAGAGCAGCCTGAGCTTTTAGCCTCCAGGGACTACTTGCATACACTGAACTCATTCCACTTATTTAAAAATTTGGCCGCAGTTAATATGAACATCCACACGTTGTATAAACCTGTCATAGAAAATGTCCACTTTAATGGATTTGATGATGCTGGTACAACTTGGCCAATTTATTGAGCTAAATATTGTGTGGCGTCATTATTAGCTGTTTTAAGTCTCTGTGGACAGAATATCTTTTAGGACCACTGATGTGGCGGAGACATCCGTTTAGCAGACTGACATCTCTTTGTATAGAATAAAGACTTACCAGTAATTTATTAAACCTGTTAGGTGACTGTGCACTGTATTGAGTTAACATATAAAGCTCACAATTACTGAATCTGAATGGCAAAAAAGAAGAATGTACTTAATAACAAGTGAATATTTGTTGTATTTAATTCCATTTAATAAATGAGGATTGATTTACTGACACAGTCAGCAGTTAGTTTTCAGTTTGCACAGTTTGTCATTATTCTGCTCCTCCTCTTCCTCCCTGCAGGATAACAAAGTGAGCGGTGTAACAGACTCCACCAGGATTATGGGTTACTCCTTCCTCCACCCATCGGTGACACCCCGCCCCCATGTTTCCACGGTGACCCTTACCCCACAGGATGAGTTTTTTCTCCTGGGCAGCCGGAGATTGTGGGACATGCTGTCTCCCAGCGAGGCAGTGGAAGCAGTCAGGAACTTACCAGACGCTCTAGCTGCTGCAAAGAAGCTGGTAACTCTGGCTCAGAGCTACGGCTGCTCCGACAGCCTCAGCGCAGTCGTCGTGAAGCTCAGCATCACCGAAGACTGCTGCTGCTTTTGCGAGCCGCCCCCGCCACCAGCCAGTCCCGGCCCGGCAGCTCAGCAGCCTGCCGCACATCCTTACTCGGCAGGCGGTGATGGGGGCGTGCCACTGCCGCCCACCTCATCAGGAACAGTGAGCGAATTGAGCAGTGAGTTCAGTACATCTGAGATGAGCAGCGAGGTGGGATCAATCGCATCCTCGGAGGAACCGCTGACACAAACTGAACCACCAACCTCTCACCTGAACCCCCCGGGGCGAGCCGGCATGCGCAGGCCCACCTGTAGGGGTGGGAGTCTCCACAGGCAGTTCTCCGGTGCACTGTCTGACAATGGGCTAGACAGCGAGGATGAGGAGCCCATTGCTGGTGTCTTCTCCAACGGCAGCCGTGTGGAGGTGGAAGCGGACGTCCACTGTCTGTTGCGCCACAACTGCACTCACTCTCCGCAAAGCACAAACAACCCTCCCCCCGTCATGCTGTATAGTGAGTCCCTACCTTCTGCCTCTCCCTCTCCTTCTGCCTCCCCCGTCCCTCCCTCGTCTCCCTCCCTCGGTGGGGAGGCTCGGTCAGGCACTTTGGGCCGCAGGGCTCGAGGTAATGGCTCTGTGGCCTGCCAAGGCAGGAACCAGGATCTCATTGAGGAGGCTACTGATGCTCCCGTCAAGAAGCAAGGGGGCTACTTCAATGCCCCAGCACAGCTGGACCCTGAAGACCAGCTCATCATCCCACCTGAGCTGGAAGAAGAAGTCCGGCAGATCATCCAGCAACAGCAGCAGCAGCTGCAGACACACAACCAGCAAGCACACAACTACCAGGCACATGCAGACTACTTCCTCACACCTCTCTGATGGCTGCCCCCCACAACTGGAGTCAGTGTCATTTGCACAAAACCAGAGTTTCTGTGAATGTGCTCAGCATTAAGTTCACTCTAAGACCTCAGAGTCCTCTGACCCAGCTTTGAAAGACTGTTTCCTCAGTTTTTTGTTTTGCCCCTTGAAATGCAATGAAACTTTTGTAACACTCATGTTGATGAAATCTTCACATGTAATTCATTTGTTTCATGTCTTTGATTTGAAGCACTTTGCTTTTTGTTAGCATCATATGACTGATTCTGTTAAATGGTACTCAGACTGCTCTGTATTTGTCTCGCAGCAGACCTTTTCTCTCCCTGCTGACCGTGGCTGACGGCCTTACAGTTATTGGAGTTAGCAAAACGTTTTCTCTAACTCCCCTAGGAGTTGAATACTTTAAAGTGACCTAGTCACTGTAGCGTGCTAATATTCTCTGAGAGAAAAGATGATTATTTGTGAAGGCTGATATTCCAGATGTGTCGTCGGGGTGTGCAGAGTCCAGTGTTATTGCAGTGGTGACTACATGCTGATCAGTTGTTGACAGCTTATTGAATGTTCTCAGAACAGTGTTACAGTTTTCAGCAAATCGCACAAGAGAGTTACTTTTGCTATAGAATAAAGTTTTCAAATAACCACAACACACTGGCTTGGACTTCTTGAGGAGGGAAGCTTGACTTTGTGCAGCCATCTGTTTCAAAATCTCTAAATTGTTTTCCACTCACCTGCATACAGTTCACATGAGCTCACCTATTTAATTGAATAAATAACTGACCATTTTTAAAGCCAGAATATCCAAGCTTAAGAAGAAAACAAGCAAAAGGCAAATGTTACAGTCTTAGTGCTGCTTTAACAATCACTGCTTTGTTGTCTGAAATGGTAAATTTAGAAGTTGGGTCATTTCATCAGCCTGAACAGTTACATCACTGCTGTCCTTTTGTATATGTGTGCGCCATCGTGACAGCAGTGATGTCATGGCTGGCAGAGAACACGAAACAGCAGGAGCAGAGCCGAACAGAGCGCTGTCGCCCCCTACTGACCGTTTGGTTAGTCCCATCTGTAACAAGCTTTTAAATTGAATCATATTGTCAGTTTAATTAAAGTAGATAAAATGTTGCATTACAAAGTCAAATTGATAGAAAACACATTACCCAGTGTACATGTTACAGACATTTATATATAAAAAAAACCCTCCAACATAAAAGCAGGTCATTCCCTCAACAGCCTCGAGCAGTGAAGCTGGGTACTCGGATACATACAGAGATCCTGCAAACCAGCCATGCTCAGTATGACCTGAGATAAGACTGCCACCTGGGAACAAAAAGTGACATTCAGATAAAAAGATGCATTAAAAAAAAAAGAAACACACATCTACAATTTCAACATAAAAATGTACAAAATCAGAGGAAATGTGCACAAAATGCTAACAACACATTTTCAACTTCCTTAGCGAACTACATGGAACTGATACATGATGCTGAGGGATCACGTTTTACATTTTCAGCCATGTAATACAGTGCCTCTGCTGTTGAGCCACTGCTAGGACTGGGGAACAACATTAAATTATATAGTAGGCAGCTTTGGTCATCACACACAGTGGCTGTGTCTATGGTGGCGTGATTTAGGGATGCAAGTTTAAATATTTCCTGTGAGCTGACTGGTCAGTGTGTCACATGAGCTTATCCTCCTCGAAGCAGTTCAGATGTGCAGTGCAGGTCGTCATAGCAGAGAAAGTCTGGCCCAAGTGCAGCTCGCCTTATCCACAGGACACACGTCTCCCTCACACAAACGTGGTCTTCGCACTCAATGGGGCCCTCTGTGGCCGGCTTCGGTTCTCCTCTCTCTCTTCTTGCCGCTGCTTGCGGTCCTGCAGGTAGCGCTTCACATGCCGGACAGTCTGGACTGTGAGCACCAAACCAACCGTGTACAGAATGGCAGTGATGAGCCCAAACAGAGCCACTGCTGCATCTGCCCCACTCACATCACAGTTCATCCAGGTGTAGCCGTTCCGTGCATAAATCCTCTCCCGTTGCTGGCACACATCTGTGGAGTTGATCGTGATCACGAAGTGCAGGTAGAGACCAACAGCCACCACATACCCTACTGCACCCACCGCCTGAAACGCCAGCGCTCCAATCATGAGCTTCCGTGTCATCAGGTGGGGGGGTTTGTTCCCGGCCACTACAAACAGCAATGAGATGACTCCAAATGTGAGGCTGAAGGGGATGCCGCCATAGATGCTCGGCGCCCTCATCTGGCTGTACTGCATGTCCAGCTCCCGTACCTTCTGCAGCTCTGTACCCTCAAGGTTGAAGTTGGTGTTGAGGTTGAAGCCGCTCATTGCAGTTGCTGAGGACATTCCCGTCGTAACCATTTGAGCTGCGACCACGCAGATCAGGACCAGGCCGTTGGTCAACACAGCGCAGATCAGGACGATACCTTATCAGCACACAGAACAGGAGCCAAGTTTATTTACAGAGAAATCAATCTTTCAAATCTTCACATTACAATAGAAACCCACAACAGCATCAGTGTCTTGAGGTGAGGTGTCCTGATTTCCTTTGCCTCGCATGTCTCACATATCTGAGTTTTAGCAGGTTTATTTTTTCAAGATTTTACTACCAAGCATAAACGTCCAGGGCTGAAAAATGAAGTCATGGATGTTCCAAATAGGCTACTGCAGGTCCTCTAGTGCCACAACAGTCAGTCCCCAAAAGTGCCTGTGTTAAAATGCCCTCCTTCCAAACCAAGATCTGGTTTGGGCTACTGTCCCCCTTCATACATCATCGCCTTGTTTGTGGTCACAGCTTGCTAATCAAGCCTGCCAGCATTAGCTAGTAACTTCACACCTTCATCTTGTCCAAAACAAACAAAAGCTTCACAATAACCACCAAACCAAATGCGATGACCATCTTTTACTTTTACTGGTTCTTTACCCTTTATTTGAACATAGTTGTTTTAGTCATTTTCAAACTGAATGTGCACACATTTGACTTGAGACCTGAAAGCAAAAGCTCAATGTTTTCTTTCCGGGCTTCTCACGTCACTTCAGCTTTACACTTGAACTTGTTATTAGCATTCTCAGGGGAATAAACTGGTCTGTTAGGCTCAGGTTTCAAGTTATCAGTTTCTTCCTTCTTTAGAATAGTGTTCCTCTGCCTAAACTCTGAGAACAAAGTAGAGTAAACATTAGCAAACCGGTTGGTTCAGTTTTCACAGAAAGAATGACACACTGAAACTAAAATCCGCCCTTTGACGCTGCAGCTTTATGTGACAAACACACTGTACTGTGAAAAAGTCTTAAGCTCATTTCTTTATATTTTGCTTCTGGGCAGCCAGACTTTAAAGTGGTCTTAAGAAACAGATCTCCTGGCTTTCAGAAGGTCTTTCAAAGATTTCTTTGCTCTCACTCTCATTTTCAGTCCTGACCATTTTCAGAGGAATTTTTTGTTTGTTAAGTCACTTAACACTGACATATGAATGATTCAAGGACAAAAAAGGCACCAAATTCAAGAGAGGAACCAGTGCTGCCTACACATAAGACACAACTTAGCAAAAAAAAGATTTTTAAAATGCATCTTTAGGCACTTTGGTATGAGCAGCCTGTTGTAAAAACACAATTGGGTGCAGTGTGTCCTTAGAAAATGTGCCAAATTGGGACAAGTGGAGGACAAAAGAAGTAGTAAAAAACATTCTACAGTAGATGAACAAGAAACACATCTGGGCCTTCAGATGATCCATCTACTCTTCACTGAAGCATCATCAGTGACTGTCAGACACATTCTCAAGAAGGTGAAACAGGGTGAACAGGCTGAAGTGTGCCAAATTACGCAAGACCTGCACCCAAAAATCTGTGGCAACAGGCCTGATGGAATGATGAATCCAAACTTGAACATTCTGGTTCAAATCATCATCGATATGTACAGTGGAGGTCATGTACAGTAAGTGGTACGGCAGCGAGTGTTTACAGCCAACTGTATAACACAGTGGTGGTTCTGCAAAGGTTTGAAGCTGCATTTCAGCCAGTGGTTTTGGGGATCTTGCCAAAATAGATGAAATTATGAGCACAGAAAAGTGCCGACAGATTTTGATCCACAATACAACATCATCTGATTTGCAAAGGCTTCATTTTTCAGCTTCACGATGATCTCAGACGCACTGCCAATGCAGCAAAAGCATACCTGGATAACAATGTGTGTTTTTCAGTCATGGATCGGTCTCCCAGAGTCTGGACTTCAACACTACTGAAGCAGTGTGGGATCATCTCCACAGAGAATGGTACAAAGTGGGCTGGTTCTTATGCAGTGCTTTTCTACTCTGCTTGAGCACTCAAAGTGCTTTAACATGCCTCATTCACCTAAGTGCTTTCTGTGTAACATTTACACTCTAATAGACGCATCGGAGTACCTCAAGTTTCAGTGTCTTGCACAAGCATACTTTGACATTCAGACTCGAGCAATCAAACCTCCAACGTTCTGATTAGTAGATGAGCCGCTCTACCTCCTGAGCCACAGCCATCCCAAAACAGAGCCAATATCCAAAGAAGAACTCAGGGATGTGCGTCAAGAAGCCTGCAGAACTATTCCTGAAGACTACTCAAAGAAATAAGAATTTCCATGTATGTTTACACGTTTCAGTAAATCACTGCTGTTTTTCCTGAGACTTTTTGCACTGGACTTCCACTGAGACCCACCTCTCCTGGAGCAAATGTGGGTCCACTTGGAGTTGCGGTTTCCCCCCCGAGGGACCTGGTTTACATGAGCTTCTCTGTGGTAAGATGGGGGTTGAGAGGAGGACCTGCAAAAGATTATGATGGAAATGATTAAGCAAATAATCCCAACCACTGACAGAAAGGGCAGGAGCAGATGTTTAGGAATAAGATGGGTATTTTTAGACTTGCACTTTTCCTTAAAATGACATTATTAAGTCCATTTTTTCAGTCCCTTTCATTTTAAAATGTTATAAAAAGCTAACATATTAACTATATTAACTGATTATTTTAGGCTGTGAGAAAATCAGTTTATAATGTTCTTATGGCGCTTTTGGCTGTTTTGCAGAGCCTTCCACAGCACGAAGTTTACAGCTCCAAATCACAACAGTCGCATTAGTATATCACAAATATATATTTCTTTCCAGTGTTTCTCAGCACTTGCCCAGGTAGATTACAGCTTGGGGATTGAACATTTAAACCTAATATTTGGAAACAGCAGTTTATAAAAGCTCTATATGCTTGAGGTCTCCAGAGCAGACACAAAATGGACCCAGTGCCGACTGCTGCTTCCAAGGATAATACTGTCAGCTTAAATAATTCTTGTGGTTTTAGCCCATTTGTATCTTTTTTACACTAATAACACAGTGAACCACAATTTAACAACAAAATAACAAGGCAGTTATTAAAAAGATCACTTTAAACCAGCGTTAAAATGCGTCCTGCCACAGCTCCAAATCTGAACTCAGGTGAGTCATTATCAGATTTTATGACAGAGTCAGTGGACAAAGTACTCCGAAAAGAACAATAAATCAATATAACAATAACCAATTATAGTTGTGATTCCTGGACCCTGCAGAGGCTGCACAGGTATTCCAACTCCTCCGGGATGGCACAAATATGTCATTGCCAGAAGGTTTGCTGTGTCTCCCAGCACAGTCTCAGAGCATGAAGTAGATTTTAGGAGATGGGCAGTTACTCTAGGAGAGCTGGACAGGCTTGTAGGAGATTGTTAACCCATCAGCAGGACTGCTATCTGCTCCTTTGTGAAGGACGAGCAGGATGAGCAATGACCTTCAGCAGCCCATTGGTGTGAATGTCTCTGACCAAATAATCAGAGACAGTCTTCACAAATATGACCTGAGGGCCTAAAATCCTCTAATGGGTCACTGCTTGGCCACCACCAGTCGCTCTCACTCAAGCTCTCTTCCCAGGCCTGGCTCCAGGGTGGGGTCCCTAACCCTATCCTGGGCAGGGTAAACAGTTCCCTTCGTGACTCTTTCATAGGGGTCATTAGAATCACTCTTTGTCTGGCCCCTCACCCACGACCAATTTGCCATGGGAGACCCTACCAGGGAGGCAAACCCCAGATAACACAACTCCTGGGATCACTGTGATATGCAAACCCCTTGTCAAAGTGAGTTGATATCTTAGTGGCCCAAATAGCCTAAGTATGGTACAAAGCGAGCAATCAATCAATTTATAATTTTTATGATGATTACATGTTCTAGGATCAAATGTTGATTTGAAGAGTGTGTGTTTTGAGCTACAGCAGAAGTTGAACAGGAAACATCTGCCATGGGGAAAATAGGAACTAGACACTGTTGTCTGGAGCTTCAGGTAAAAAGGGGAACTGAAACTATTGCCTGACAGATGAGGAAAGCTAAGTGAGACATGATTAAGATATGGCCAAGAATAGGAAAGTACACAAAAGATTAGCTAATGTCTAGCTGTAATGTGTAATGATAAGTCTAACATCCACAGCCCATAAAGCCCATATAGGGTGATGGTCTGTCAACAGGTTTAATATACCACCCTGATTGATGAGAGTGATGGGATGGTGATCTCCAGTAGGGTGATGAGGTTTGAAAACTAGGAGGTCTTAGACCTAAAGTATAAATTAAGATGCACAGAAGCATTAGATTGAGAATTTCTGGAGCTTCCAACGGACGAGGACCTCTCTACAGAGGGGATGAAGCCCCACCTTCTGTGGACACTAATTCGGCTCAGGTCCTGCCGAGAAATTCTCCCTGCATGCAGTTGAAGATGGGTTAATTCTTTGCGTGTTGGAT
>VOQJ01015600.1:0-16270 GCA_015052665.1 Apistogramma diplotaenia
TTGGCGACAGCGGGAAGGAAAAACTCCCTTTTAACAGGAAGAAACCTCCAGCAGAACCAGGCTCAGGGAGGGGCAGTCATCTGAGATTAATAATAGCAGTACCCAGTATATAAGTATAAAAACTTTATATGCTCAGTGCCTCATGTCTGACGTTCTTTTAATTAATGTATTTCTTAATTTTAGTACTTTCTATACTCTTTGTGCTCCTACTGTACAAATGAAGGTTCCGATGTATGTTTACACCGTTCTTTGACTTGACTCAAACCACTACATCAAGAAGCTAAAGGAACCCAGCTGCTGACCTGACTACTGAGGGCCTACACACACACACACACACACACACACACTCACATTGACTCTTCTTACTCTTTGATATAACTGCCAGCCTCCTGTGTTTCCTTTGGGCCTCAGACGGACTCCAAGGTGAACGGCACAGCTCTGTCCTCGCCCTCCACTTCCTCCCAGCGCTCTGACTGCTCCCTGCCTCTGCTTCGTGTGGCTGCCAGCCAGACTACAGACACGATGGGTAAGAACACCAGCACCTTTTTTACCTTTCATTTGCATACTCCTGTAGAAAGAGCACTGCTTTAATACTGTGTGTGTGTGTGTTTCAGGTGATGACGAGCTGTCCAGCCCTTCCCAGGATGTAATCGGGCTGGAGGAAGTGATGGAGCAGCTCAACAACTCTTTCCCTCACAGCCAGGGTACGAAATATGACATGACATATGAAATGCACTCTTTTCAAACCACATCCTGTAAGATCAGGAGAGCTTCTTTGCTAAGAGTCCTCCCTCAGATATCAGAGGTGCATCTACATCCCTCTTTCTTCCTCTCTGGTACCAATACAAGATGATCTCACCTTTCTGCCTTCTTCTCTTTTCTTTCCTCCTCTTTCTGTGAGCCAGGAGGGAGAAAGGGACACCCATGAGAGGTTAGTGGCTCATCTTTCTCTCTCCCCCCCCACTTTAACATCGCCCGTTTCTGTCTCAGCTGCATCAGTACCACATCTGCAACAAGTTAAAGCTGAACCTTTATTTTTAAGAGTGCAGATGAATGGTGCAGAGACGCAGTGGGACAAAGCAAATGTCAATTCTCTGTAGCTTCTTCTTTCATTTCCTTCACCCTTCTCTGTCACACCACAGTGCCGGGCTTCACCAGGGGGCGTCAGTGAGCAGCCTGTGCTGTGTTTACTGCGTCTGCGCATGCTTGTAGAATTCATAGGATTGCATGATGATCAGTTTTGATCATCAGTTCTTGGATCGTCACTTTGCAGGTTTTAAACCGGGGGTGTCAAATTCATTTTGTGCACATGCAGCTCACGTTAGTCTGCAGTGGGCCAGGCCAGAGGAACCTCCTCAGGCTTCGAAACAGAAAAAATTTTCAGCACAGCGCGTGCGTGCGGCATGTTAGCATAACATGCTAATGCTAATTACCAAGTTAATGCTAACCGCTGAGCCGGTGAAATCTCAGCCAGGTGCAACGCCGGCCGATCAACCGCTGGCTAGCAGCCTGCTTTAAAATGCAGCTTGGCTCTAGGCTGCATTAACTGAAGCCAAAGCAAAGGAAGCTGTTAGACGTTCAAGGATGCAGTGAAATAAGCAGCATTTTATATGAGGGAATGTCAAATTACTGAAGATGCACTTTCTGTGTCTGAAATTAGTATTACACCTGATCCTCCTAACCATGTTGTGCTGACTGTGTTTTTCCTGCACTTTTCATATCGTCACATGAGCAAGGAGGGATGCTTCCCTACTCCCGGGCCACAATTTATCCACAAACAACCAGGTGAGACCGGGAGTCCCTCTGACAAGTAAAGGGAAACAGGGGGAGGGATGTATTTGCATTCAAATATGGTTGCATTCAAATCTAGGAGCAGGAAGCTGTGGCAGAGAGCTAATTTGTTTTGTTTTTTTTTGACAGCAAGCAATAAATAAATCAGGAAAGGGCTGTAAAGGCATATGGAAAGATGCCAGGCCAGAAAGGGAGGAGGGAAAACCAAACTAATCTCCACAAAACAGAGCACCTTTCTTTCTATCTGAAACCTTTATCATATAATGCAATGAGTGGGGCAATGGTGCAAGCATAGCAGAGGTGAGATTATGTAATCTCAGTTAATAGGCTTACCACATCACCCTAAGCAGGGCCCCCCCCAACAATCAGGAAGCATTGGATTCACGTGAGTTTTCCACAGAGCAGTAGAAAATAGAGCAAAGTGGGAAAAGTGTTTTCACCTATTCATTTTCAGACAAGTTCAACCAGCACTTGAGTAACAGTGGACTTACAGCTGGTCGAGTGGGCCTGGCGAGGTTCTTTTCATCCTGTTTCTTGGAAACGTTTTCAGGCCGCTGGAGAGGCGATCCTTCAGATTTGGAGGAAGCTTTGTGGAAACAAAAGGAAACGGCGTTAGTGAGGGGAGACGGGAGAGCTGGATGCTGAGGGGGGCTCTTTAATTGCCAGCAACCACCCGCCCCCCCAAATCCCAAAAAACAGCACAAAATGTATTTGATCTTGAGCTCAGGAGACCGCATAGAGCAAGATTTATGTAATTATGGTAATAATCCTAATGCGCTAATAAGCAGCTGGTCGGGGTGGTGATATGCAGCAGAGTACAGTACCGGGGGACTCACAGCGTGGCCTGAAGCGGTCCCCGGGACTGGCCTGAGAGCTGGAGTTGGAAGATCCGGAAGAGCTGCCGCTGCCTGGCCGAGACTGCAGCTTCTCCACTCGATCCCACAGTGGACGCTGCTCCACGTTACTGTGAAACAACAAGCACAAAGAAAACAAACATCCTCAGTGAAAAATGATGCCACAGTTTGTCTTTTCCTTACACTTTTGTAATGTGATTCCAGTGATCTGTCAGTAGATTACACTATAGTGGTATTCTAAAAAGATATTTTCTTTTAATGCGTCTCGATGTCAAAGTAAGAATGCATAAAGCAGTTCGGCTCACTCTTACTTATACCACCAGGAGTTTGGCTTCGTAGTCTCTTTACCCACCTGCCAGCATTCCTCTGTGCGCCCTGGTTGCTGGGCTGTGAAGGCAGAGGGGAATCTCTTCGTGACAGCACAGGAGACCTGGATGTTGTCCTCACTGGTACCTGCGAAACACGAGCATTTGATGACCCCCCATCAACCTGACACCCACAAATCAATATGCTCCCAGTAACAATCTGCCTAACAGAAAAACAGAGTGATCAAACAAGGAAGCTTGTGCTGCATTACTGAACATAAATTGGGATTTGAAGCTGATTTAAAGTGGAAAACATACAAATATCCAAGAATAGCAGGTATAAAGCTTGATGATCCTGCCCTCCTGCACACAAAAGGCAGAGAGGATTCAGGGTGATAGCCCCGCCCCCTTAGACTTTCCGCTGCTGCCTACAGGGAGGAGGCATTCTCTGCTTCACTGCAGAGCAAACAGATTCACCATCACTGTTACCTTTGAGTCCTATTAGGTGATGCATGTCTGTGTGTGTTGTGTTTTGCTGTTGGCTGCAAAGCAAATTACACCTTGCGGATAATAAGGCATTTTGAACTGAAGGTGAAAAATTCCAGAAAGGGAAGAGTTCCCAGATTGATCTGAATACGCCGTCACAACTGTGTTAACAAATGAGACCAGACACAGCAAGGCAGACGCATACAGCCAGGAGGTGGCTGAACAGCATGCTATGTAAAGGAGACGAGAGGAAGTGAGTGATGGAGGAGAGGGTTGAGGGCAGGGTGGGGGGGGGTCCTTACCTTGGGAGGGACCTCCTCGCTGCTGGCCTGGTGTTCAAGCCTAGCCTGAGGGTGGTGGACGGGAGGTTGGGGTTGGGGATCTGTGCGTGCAGGCGATGGGTGGTGGTGGTGATGGTGGGGGTCCTGGGAGCGCAGGTGGAGTTGTGCAAAGCTAGAGGCCACGCCACCGGACTCGCTGAAGGACTGGGAGCGGGAAACCACGGGCGGAGGAGGAGGAGGAGGAGGAGAGGGGGCGGCGCTGTTGCTGCTCTTTAGAGCAGCCAGGTGAGACCACTGGACCTTTTAGGGAGTGAAGGAGGGCAAGAGGAAGAGATGGGGGGGTTGAAACAAGCAGACAACACAGTGAGACATGAGGGAAGATGTGTGTGGCTTTTCACATACTGTACATACACATGCACACAGCAGACAAAGCACAACACAAAACAACGTAATTTTGCACTCTTGCTGTCCATGCGTTTAATAAACTGAACAAACAGCTGAGAGGAGATCAGCAGCAGCTTCTGTCTGCATGCTAAATGTGAATCTTCTGTTTTGTAACAGTTACTCAAAAACATTAAAATCTGTGAGCTTTAAAAAAATGGTGCACAACACAAAGGCAGATTCTGCTGCAACCAGCCAATCCCAGCTTTTCTGCTGAGTAGCAGGCTGCAGTATTTGACCGCAAAGAGTGCGTCCAGCTGCTTTTGCCACAGCCATCAGTACTGTTGTTTTATCGTGTTAACTATTTATATACTGACAGGAAAAAACAACCATTATGAAGAATAATACTGATGTTCAGGCTCACATTTTGATAAATGCAGCTTAACTTACCAAACATCAGTTTTAGGTCAATTAAACTGAAGCAGTCTGCACAGATTATCTTATAGTGGAGGGTGAGATTAAAGTTATGCTTGCAACTTTCTCACTAAGTACAGTGACAGGAGGAAGGAGGAGGAAAAAGGCTGAGGAGCAGTGGAAGGAGGAGTTACCTGAGGCTCCATGGGCCGGTGCATGGCAGATGCTTCAGAGGAGGAGCTGCCGTTGGAGAATGGTTCAGAGGAGCGGGGAGGCAGAGGGGGCTGCTTGGGAGGAGGGGCAATCTGAGGGGAGCCCTGAATGTTCTTACGGTAGCGTTCGTCCGCCTGAGATGAGGGAATTTTTAGAGGAAAAAGAGAAGAGGTGAGGAGCGGGGAATATGTTTGCTTAGGAATCATTTACTCATACTCAAAGGCAACGATCAACAACAAAAGACAACTGGAGAAAAATGACATTAAAACATGCTTGAAGCCAATTCTAGGCAGCCATACAGAGACATGTGCACAGATGAAGGCAGAGACAGGACTCTTTCAAACAAACATCCCTGGATTTAAGTACTCAGGAGGAGGAAAAGATCGCTGTTAATGACCTGGGTCAGTTTTTGATGGGAGACGCTGCTCGGATGTCCCTGCATGTTAGTTTGGGCCTCAGTCATCCACATGCAATGGCCCAGTCCACATACATTAAGAGTCGGCACAGCCACATTGAAGGAGTTTGAGGCTGACTGTCAAAAGGCGAAGAGAAATCCCTGAAACCTTCTTTATCCTAACTCTTCTAGATGTTAAAGATCATTTTTCCTTTGTCTTGCTCAGCCTGGTCAAATTAAGACGACAGCATCCTGATGGATGACTACAATCACTGCAAGTGCGAGGAAGAGCCAACAGAGCGCAGGAGAACAGGTCCGTTTTATTCAGGCTGCTTGAAAGCCTGTGGTTTTCCCCCGGACCCCCTACCCCTTTCATTCAAAAGACGACTGGCTGAGAGCGCTTGCACTCTAACAAATTTGTTATTGCTTTGTAGTAACACCAGCACACCCACAACAGGCAAGTATGTGGTGTCGGGGGGGGAAGGGGTTTGCATTTGTTGCTCGGACCCCCTCTATCACATAACCACTGATGCTGTGTGTAAGCAAGCAAGAAGAAGCTGGAAAGAACAGGCAGTGGGGGGGAGACAGAGCCGAGGAGGAGGTTCACCTCTCTGATAGGCTGAGGAGGATGACTGACAGGCTCGCTGTCGGGCTCCAAGCTTTCTGTCTGGGGAGGGTTAGAGTCAGTGGGGGTTTCAGTCTGAAGGGAGCTGGGGGAGTCTGAAACCCGGCTCAAACTCTCATCAGTCCTTTCTTGCCCTGCTGCCTGGGATTTACTGCTCGTCTCGGGGGCTCTGGAAGATTCACAAGCGCCTCTCGCTACAGAGTTCAGGACCTGAGCTTGCGGGACTGCGGTGAGGGGTCTGTCGGGGGGCAGGGTGGCAGCCTGTGGAGGTTTGCTATGCTCTGACGGGAGTTTTGTTTTGTCGCCGGGCTGCTGTTTGAAGTCGTGCTGCAGAGACAGCAGGTAGGCCTGCTCCTGCTGCAGGCGCTTATGGAGACGCTCGGCTTTGCGCTGCTCCTCCAGCTCCCGCCACTTGAACTCCTGTCGCAGAGCGTAGGGTCGATTCAGGGTGGTGAGAAGAAGTGGCGGCCATATTCAGCCTAACAACAAGTCTTTATACAGGCAGACTTTGCTGATGATTAGCATTGCATCGTCTCTCTTAAATCTGTCGTGTGCTGTGCAAACAGACTGAGCAAAATCTGTGCGTAAATCTGCACGCCGAATGCCAAAATTAGCTTCTAAATCATAGTTACTATTAAAAAAACAATTAAATGAGACAACAGAAAGATTATACAATAGAACAACAATCACGTCTTCACATTCCTAAATGATTCATACAGCTTTTAAAAACAAAGGCTTGCTGTGGAGCGTTTCCTGATTCAAATTCCACAGCCGTCAGTCACACTTGTTTGTCATGCAGCTTCTGTGATTTTCAAAGGTGCTGATTCATTTCTGATATGGGGGGGGGGGGGCAAACGAGCACAACAAAACCGAGATACCTTAGCTCCTATGCTAACCAACCACCAGCAATAGTTTTCCACTTTCATGTTGAAGATTTTATATCACCCATTCACAACGCAGACAAGACAGTTTGAAACAAACTTAATTTTAGACGTTAACAAAAAGAAAAAGTTAAAATCTAAATATTTTTCTAGCATTTAGTTAGCCTGCTTTGTTTTACCTTTTGCATCATAGCTGGCTAGGATGTCTGAACTTCTCTCTTGCTGCTATAACTCTGTCACAAATGACCCCTGACACTCATCTCCACCCACTCCATGCTTTTCTCCACCGCTCTCGTGCACTGCCCATTGCTTTGGATGGTTGACTCCAGGTATTTAAACTTCTCTACCATCACCATTTCTGCTCCTTACATGTTCCACATCTTTCCATCTGCCTCCCTCTCATTCACACATGCATTCTGTCTCACTTCCACTGAGTTTCATTCCTCTTCTCTCTGGTGCATACCTGCACCTCTCCAGGCTCTCTTCCACCTGCTCCCTACACACCACAGAGTCGTCTGTAAACATAGCCCCCGGAGGCTCCTGCCTGACCTCATCTGTCAGCCCGTTTGTCACCTTTGCAAACTGGCTCAGAGTCTTAAAATGAAAAATGAAACAAGGAAATAAAATGGGAACCTACTGAGCCTTAGCTGTAATCCTGAGACATGTAAATGACTTGCTTTAATATAAATACTACTATTTCACTGTACATCTTCCAGGTTATGGATGCCAAAGGACATTATTATAGATTAAGGAGGCTGAATGTTTGTGTGTGACTGACCAACAGTATGGCCTGTTCACGGAGGAGCTGCTCCTGCAGCTTCTCAAGGTGTCTCTGTTCCTCTTCCAGCTGACGTCTGATGTACTCCTGCCAGGAGGAAATAAAACCAAGACTGAGCATATACTGTCCAGACTCACACTAAACTACGTTCCTCTTGGAATCGCTGGCTCCCAGACCAGAGCCTTAAAGAAACTTTTCATATGACACAGTGGAAGGATTCAGAAACAGACCTGCTCACGATCGTTCCTTCTCTTCTCATCCTCAGCCCGCCGGCGTTCCTCCTCCTCTTTACGTCTACGATCCATCTCCTCCATGCGCCTCTTCTCTTCCTGCTCACGACGACGCTGCTCGCGCTCTTGTTGCCGCCTCATCTCCCGTTCGCGTCGCTGTTGCTGTGAGTTAAAAATAAGTTACATGTTAAAGTTGCCCAAAGCGGCATGATTATTAAAAAATAAATACATAAATAAAACCAACCCCTACCTCCTCTAGCCGCCTCCTTTGCTCCTTCTGTTGCTCAATGCGTTTCTGCCTCTCGGCCAGTAGTTGGCGCTTATACTCCTCCTGCTCCCGGAGTTGCTGCTCCTGGAGGAGCTGCTGGTGACGGAGTGCCTCCGACCTCTCTTTATTCTCCTGCTGCAGGCGGATGAAGTCACGGCGTAGAGTCGACTCACCTGGCACATTGACGATGGAGCTGCATTGAAAGATGAAAGCGAGACAAAAGGAGATTTATGAAATGAGTCCACTCGAGTAGATACACTTATTTTTTAGGGAAGTGCTACAAGTGTAGACCATACCTGGGCTCTCCTTCTTGCTCAGGGGGATCCTCTTCCTCCTCCTCACTGCCGCTGTACTCGTACTCCGTCTCATCTGTATATGGCGGGGAAAACTCATCGATTACACATCCTAAACCTTTCCGGGGTTTCTGTTACCAAAAAAAAGGAAAGGGGTGGGCACACGCACCTTTCTCGCCCCTCTTTTTCTTCGTCCGGTCGATATGGTCTTTGAGCTGTATGCGGACCTGTCTCTCGTTGGGCTGGTCTCGGATGAAGGGGTGCTTCAGCAGCTGCTCCGTCGGCGGGCGCTGTGTGTAATTCTTAACAAGGCAGCTCTCGATGAAGCTGAAGAACTTTTTGGACCTGTTGTGATTGCAGGGGGTGAGTTGGGGGAAAGAAACCCGTGGCTGAGAGGAGTAGATCATAAAAAGAAACGAGCATTCCAGCCACACAAGAATAGAGCGAAACAGACATTGCTGCAGACGGGATCTGACTCCAAATGACCCATCAGTCCTAACACTCCCTCCCTTCACCAAACAGTTGGCAGCACAACACAAACTGAGGTTTATGCGCACGGACAAGCAGCATCGAGCCTTTCACTGCATATACTCCACGAAAACTGAGATGTGGGACACGCTGGAATAAAATCATCATCACAACCGCACCTGCTGCCCGAGCAGCGTCGGATTCACTTTTCATTCAAAATTGATGTGACAGCTGCAAATCCATCCAATATTTTATGAAATAGCTTTGGGGTATAATCTGAAACTGCAATTTCTGTCTGAAGACAAATCTGAGATGTTTAAAAATAAGAGCCAATTCATTTGAGCGCTCGAGCGCTGGGATGTTTGAGCAGAGCGTCCAGAGGAGAGACCCAGTGTGTTTTGTGTGAGTGCCAGGACAGCCTGAGCCTGCCAGAGCAGGTGTACCACAGATGTTCAACTCAGCAGCAAAGCACTAAGGGAAAGCTGAGCTCTTAGATTTAAGTCTCTGTAGCTCTCTGGGCTGTGTTTTAACATATAATAAAATGCACATAAAAAGGCAGAGTAGGAAATCTATACATAAAAATATCACTGAGCAAATGTGTAAGGATTTTTCATGGTAGCTAGATTATAAAAGGATAGACACACGAACAGTAAAAACGTCTTTTCCAGGTGGTACTCACCATTTCTTAGATTTCAGCCGAGGAGGAGGATTTCTTGGAATGAGGAAGAGTGCACGCATGGGGTGCATGTCGCAAAGAGCTAAGAGAAGAGTTGCAGAATCATTAAGGATTCAAGAGGCTTGAAATATCCAAACACAAAAAAAAACAGTAGAAGAGAAAGCTGCACTCACGTGGTGCTCCTTCAGCCATTTCAATCGCCGTAATACCACAGGACCACAGATCGCTCTGCAAGAGAAGACAACTCCCAATAAGAAAACTCCTGAAACTAATCACAGGGATAGCACACTTTCACATGGTTACAGTATGTCAAGTTTTGAATGCTTGACACGTTTCCCTGGAGAATCTTACTCTGTAATCATAAGTTGCATCTGGGTTCTCGTCACAAGCGATGACTTCAGGGGCCATCCAGTAAGGCGTCCCAATGAAGGTGTTTCTCCTTCCGACTGTCCGATCCAGCTGAGCGCTCACGCCAAAGTCCACTAGAGAGAAAAGTTGGAGTGAAGGCCATCAGTCAAACGTATGCTCATCTTAAAAAGGACTCAATATGAAGCGAGGGGGATATGGGCCTACAAGAGTGGCTTTTAACTTTCTTACACATAAGCATAGTCATTTTTATGGTGAAGCAGTTATTAGTAAGTACTTATAATAGTGCTGCATTTTAAAAAAAACTTTAAGAGCTGCGTCCACAGAATATATAATTCTGCCATATGGGTTTAGAGTAAATGTTTTTAGCAATAGTTAAGCTAGTTCAAATTGGTGTCAACTCACACTTTCTTGAAAAGACATGCAAGCAAGAAGTCAATGTTAATAACTAAATAAAATCTAATTTTATACACTTGGCCACAATCTCCAAAAAGCACAGACTGTATCTCAAAGATGGACATAGCTAGCTTGACATCTCCTGTTTGTTTGTGGTCCACAGACCTGAAGCCTGACATTTTTAAAACCTTTAGTAGACAATATTTGGACAAACTTGTGGAACTGTCATTGAACGCTCAACGCTAGCACCAGCTAGCTTAGATTAGCAAAACGCATCCATAATTAACTGTGATAATTTTATCTAGCATAAACAGGTTTAAAACAATGTATGTACTGCTGACTCCTCAAAGTACCACTGGATGGGCCACATTCTTAACTATACTTAAACTGAAATTTATAATGTGATATATCAAAAAGAAATTAGCTACAGGGACCAAAATGGTGTTTGGGACCATTCAGAACATGTTTATAAATTGCCGTACACTATAAGACGCACTTTTTTCCCATAGATTGGTGGGGGTGCATCTAATACTCCGGAGCGACTAATATGTGAAATTATTAACACTGTGTTAAGAGCCATTACTTTATTTTTATAGCACCCTTACTCATGTGTTTTGGTAGCTGGAGAATTTTGGTCATCACTAAAGTACATCAAACTGTGACATCATCACATTTTTGTGACCGTGTTTGTCTTTGCCCACGAAGTTTGTATGGGGGATATGTGCTTTATGAAGCCTTTTATGTTCAATAAATATGCCCGAAGGAGAAGTGGAACCACATTTCGCTTATCCTCCGCACGCAGGAGGAAAGAGAAGGCCAGCTCAACACATTATATAATTTCACGTGTTCATTATTTTTACATTGACAACCGAAACCATTCTGCCGGGATTCAGGAAGGCCAACAGGCTACTGATGACCATTGTAATAAAAGGGACGCAGAGGAAGCAGCGCTTCGTCTGCCTCCGGAGTTGTTTATGTGACACCGAGGATGAAGAATTCAGTGAGTGAGATTGATGGTTTAGTAACCTTGTTAGCATGTCCTTCATGCTATAATTATCTGAATAAATGTTGTGTGAACATACCAGGCACGTATTCAGTTTGTTGTCTATGCATCAGTTAGCGTATTCGCCCTGTGTTCCCCAATTATTATTTTAAATTCCCTTTTAAATTTTATTTTTAATCAATTTATTTATTTTATCAAATAAATTTCCCCAAAAAGTGCGTCTTATAGTCTGGAGCGACATATATATGGTTTTTTTTCTTTATTGTGCATTTTTTGGTCACTGCGACCAATACTCCAGAGCAACGTATAGTCCAAAGAATACAATACTATAAAGTTTGATATTTCGGCATGCTTGTTTATTAAGACTGCTTTTCGTGCCACCCTGAAGTGGCCATTAGAGAAAGTGCAGTTTTTAAGCATCATATTTTCCAAGTGTGGAAGCTGCCACTTGATATAAAAGGTTTGATATAATGCAAACATTTTAGGGACTTAGGCAACACAGGTTGTGTTCAACCCAGAATCCCACAGTTAAAGCTGGCAGCAACTGTTCAGCAGACATTAACATTTACTGGACTAGAGAGTATCAGACGTGAAAAACCGTACCACTCACCTAGTTTAACTTCAGCATTCTCAGTCAACAAGACGTTCTGGCCTTTGATGTCACGGTGGATGACGTGGTGGGCATGCAAGTGGGCGAGACCCTGAGGAGGGTTAGAGGAGATGCAACATTAGTGATGAACGAGACAGGAGAGGGAAATGGAAGAAAAAAGGAGTATGTGCATACTCTGAGGATCTCTCTGGAGATGTAGGCAATCCAGTCTTCCTTCAGCTGGTTCCCCTTGGTGTTCTTCACAAGGTCTGTGATCGAACCAGCACCACAGAACTCCATCACCAGCTGCCAAACAGACAAGTCAATGAATACTTCAAAAAAATAAATAAAAATACAAAGACAATGGAATTATTATTAAAACATATCCAAGTTTGAGAAAACTATTCTAGCATGGATGCCGCCTTCTTTAAATTTTTTAAAATTTCTTCGCTGGATCTTCACTGGGCTTACCCATAGCTGGTCATCATGCCCCGGGGGGCTCTTCTTAATGAAAGCACCGTAGTAGGTGGCTATGTTCCTGTGGTGGGAATACTTTTTCAGCATATTGATCTCCAGTTTAATTTCCTCTTCTTCATCCTAGACAAGCAAACACAAACACAGGTGCACATTAAAAGTTTGCCCTTGCCCTGAAAAATCTTTATGACGAGGCGTGCAGGCACCTTTAATCATCATCTGACCTTGAGTAACATTTCCCTTCAGAAAAATTAATCAATTCACTTCCATTGCTTTGTGTCACAGCAAGGGTCAAGACATGTGGCATCGCCCTGGTGCAACGTCACTGGAGCCTGGCCTTTTCATGCAGCATGAGTGGGGAATGAGTCCTTTGTTTCTGGATTACTGATGCATGATTGATTCGCATTGTACGTTAGATACATTAGATAAACGTGCAACAACAACCAGCTGTTATTATTATCCAGAGAGTGTGGTGGGGGGGGGGGCAAAGAACTGTGCCTTGAACCTTAACCTGAAAAAAAAAAGAATTTCCATAATGGCTGTAGGATTACTTAAGGAAAAAGTAATACATCAGCAGGAAATGAATGCCTTTAAAATTTAAATGTAACCTTAGGGGAACTTGCAGGGATTAATGTGAACGAGCTAAATCAACTAGCAGATGTAGCAATCACGCAGCGTTTAATCTCTTCTGCAAACGACCTTTAGCGCAGATAATCTGAGCAAACCTGTCCACCATCGCTTCTTCACAAAAAGGTCAGAACTAGCTGCAGTGCAAACTGCTCGCACCCTATAGCAACTTGACACAGATTAACAGCGACGCACTAATTGGACACATGCAGAGATCAGCCTGCAAGTGGTTTGCTTTATGGTTACATGGCCTATTATTTAGGAAGTACAGTGGGAGGAGGGGGGAAGGCTGCACGGTATTAGCGCTGCATAATGCAGTGCACAGGCTTTAAATAGCTGTATATATATTTTTTATTCCACTCATTAACAGGCTGCACTGCACCAAAATGTGTTAGTTGATTTAAAAGGTGACGCTATGTGTGCATTGTACTACACTGCACGGTGTGGGTGCATCGCACACAGCAAAATGGCAGTTTCTATACAGGCAGCCATACTGCTGCTGCATGACTCGTTTGAGTTGACGTAAGCCTTTCTGTTGTGCGCACCCCCCACCCCCACTCCAGCCCTCCCTTCCCTGTGTACCCCCTCTCTGCTGCGCAGCTGTTGGATTATCACTCTCCCAACTGTGAAAGCCTCGCTGCCACGAGTCACATGGCGAGGGAAAGAGAATCATATGGTGATGCATGTCAGAGAGGGGGAGAAAGAGCAAAGGGAAACAATATGTCAGCACACAATACACACACACACGCTTCAGAAGATGGTATTATTCTGCAGTGCGAGGTCACATGTAATATTTGTGCATTATGTTTGAATTATACCTTTCTAAAATCTTCAAAAGAATGAAGGAACTTTCATGTCTTAACCAACAGAGCTGAAAATAATCTTTAAAGCTCCAGAAAACACACCCAGTTAACCAAGTTGATATCCTTGATAGCTTTGCAATACATTTTCACATTTTAAGTGTTCATTAAAAAAAAAATCAAGATGGAAAGGCATCCATTCATAAACATCCAAAAAAAAAAAAAAAAAAAAAAAAAAAAAAAAAAAAAAAACAAAAAAAAAAAAAAAAAAAAAAAAAAAAAGAGGTCTTGTTTGGATTTGAGCATGTGGATCAGCAACGAGAATGTGGGTCACAGTGACCCTTCGCAGACCCACTGTGTCTGGGGATGAGCTCAACAGCCAGGACACAGCGTGCAACACTTAACCATAATAACCAGAAAACTAGTTTACAGATCTAACTGAAACTCTTACTGAATATTTCGGGCGCATGGTCATAGCAGATCAAACTGAGTCATTATTTGGGTACCGACTGAAGCTTACTAATTAACCCAGCCAAACTGGCTTAAAAATCACTGTGTGAGGTCCACCAGTTAGTGAGCTTTGACACTTTAATAGCAATGGCAGTGCACAGTCACTCGTTTGTGTGCAGGTAACAAAAACCTGGCTCGGTCTCAGAGTGATTTGTGCCGCGATAGCTGCAAGGGAAGGCTAATCTTAAATAAGCTACTCGCCTAATAACAGTCAGTGATATGTAGTAAATACGGCCAAAGTCTCACATAAACAGACTGAGGACAGACATTAAAAGGTGATTAAGTGTGATTATTCCTTTGAAACAAGAGTACAGCCAATTTAGTTTTAGCTGCAGCAAACACCTGCCGCTCATGACGAGTGATTCCCATTCATTAAAAACGCTCCATAGGTTACTACATGTCTGAAAAGGCACACCTAGTGCAGTTTCATACACGTACATGCTGAAACAGCTGGCCCATACTCTCCCACAAGTTAGCAATATCGAGTCTGTAAGTCTGACTCATCATGACGTAAGCGGCAAAACGGGCACGTCGGAGCGCACGGGCTGCATCACCAGTTCCTGGTAATCACCGTGCCGTGGTGCCTAAAAGCAGTAAACGTGGGTAAAATTCAAGTTATGACTGTAAACTTTGATCCCCTCCCAAGCAAGATAATGAACTCGAGGCCATTAAGTGCAACCCATTCAAACTGGGCTCCAGGAGCTCACAATGGGTCCGGCGTGATTACGCCCATGTGCTTCCATCACAATCAAGGCAGCGTGGGTGGCTAGCCCTGCTGTTCTTCGCTGCTCCTCTCAAACCCCTCGGCATGTGTGGTTGTTTCTCATCTGCAGATGGGACCTCCCACAGCTGAGGGCAGCATGCGCACTGCTAAATGACACAGTTCGCTCAAAAAAGTATCCTGTTGCCTCTACCCCTTCCCTGCTGTTTATTAGCGAGGCCGACTCGTTACAGAGCATGGCATTTTCTCCTCTGCAACCTCAAAATATTCAGACGTAAGTTCCAGTGGAATGTGTGCAGATTTTTATGTTAACCAGACTCGAGTTTAATTACATCTGACCACAGAGCAGTTTCAGCACATCAGATCTCTCCTGCTAGTTCTATCAAATCTATTATGGAGTGCCGGATTTTCTTTTATGACTAAGTGTGCTTGTAGAGTGACAATTCTGCCTTACCTCTGTGACGTCCATGACCTTGATAGCAGCCAGCTGGCCGGTCTTGACATGTCGTCCCTGCAAAGACGACAAAGGGGTATGAGCATTCATGGCAAAAATCACATCCTGCTGCATAAACATGACTTTAGTTGTTATAGTTGAGATATTCCAAGACAACTGATTTATAAATTAACCGTTTCCATTGTATTAATGATTAACCGCAGACCCCTAACATGAGTTTTGTAACACTACGGCCTTTTCCTGGCCGTTTCCCTCGTTGCCAGATTTCAAAACCAGTGCATTTGATTCTTGTGAATGAGTCGCTCGCATGACTCGTCTTCTGAGGCCACTCCCTGGCATGCAGCTTGTTGACGTCACCAGGTCAGGTACCACCTTATGGTACCCCCTAAAAACTAAGTAGAGCAGAGCCTAGTATGAACTAGTGGAAAGGTGCACTTGAGTCATTTTCACGTGGGTGAACATCAGCTGACAGTTTTGGCATTTAGGGTGCAGCTTCACCGAGTGATGGGTGGCTTTTGCTTGTCCAAATATGGTCACATCTGTTTACCAGGGGGGAGGAAAATGAAACAAAACCAAAAAGAATAAAATTATTTTATCTTCAAAAACGACAGGAAATAAAAAGCTTTCCAGAGTTATATCTCCAATGCAATTACTGTATCTAATTACACGTTGAACTGCTATTTTTACCAATTTTCCATGGCAACTGAGATCAAGAGTTTAATTGTTCCCATCAAAGAAAACAGTCTCAAGCCCTTTGTATCCCACAGCCCATGTAAAACTAGCATATACACAGCACCACACAGGAGCATGTGATTCCCAAGCTATGAAGCCCCAACATTCCCAGACTTTTCTGCTCTCCTAACACCCCACTGCCACTCCTTACATAAACAAAAAGGACCAAAAATAGAGGCCTCCCTACATCCCCCTCCCTCCCCCCCCCCCCCAACCAAATAAAAAAAAGAAAATTTTGGAAGCTGACCCCCCCCGGCAAT
>VOQJ01015601.1:0-11502 GCA_015052665.1 Apistogramma diplotaenia
ATGCGGGACAATGCTAGACCTCATGTGGCTGGAGTTTGTCAGCAGTTCCTGCAAGATGAAGGCATTGAAGCTATGGACTGGCCCACCTGTTCCCCAGACCTGAATCCGATTGAGAACTGGTTCTCAAACATCTCATCAGGAGCATGCCCAGGCATTGTAGGGAGGTCATACAGGCACGTGGACTCCACACACAATACTGAGCCTCATTTTGACTTGTTTTAGGGACATTACATCAAAGTTGGATCAGCCTGTAGTGTGTTTTTCCACTTTAATTTTGTGTGTGACTCCAAATCCAGGCCTCCATTGGTTAATAAATTAGATTTCCATTGATGATTTTTGTGTGATTTTGTTGTCGGCACATTCAGCTTTGTACAGAACAAAGTCTTCAATGCAAATATTTCATTCAATCAGATCTTGGATGTGTTATTTGAGTGTTCCCTTTATTTTTCTGAGCAGTCTATAAACTAGTGGTTCTTAAATTGTTTTATCTGCCATTCCACACTTCACAAGCTGAAAAAGTTCACAAACCAGACACAACGATTTAACAGTAAAAAGGGGCTCAGGCTGAATTTTACTAATCTGATGCAGTAACATCAGCAAATATTCATTCACCTCAAATTCATTTTTTTTATCTGGTTTTCTGAGCCCCCATCCATAGTGGTTCCTTTTTATGTTGTAAAGATTGCTTACAGTCAAAGTCACCCACATACACCCACTGAGACCATCCTGCCAGACAGCATGCTGCCAGTTGGTTCAAAATTCTTAAATCTGTGACAACTGAAGCTAAATTTGCAGAGTTTTCCCCAGTGAAAGCTAACTGAATGAAAACAGATCAAGAAGATTTCTTTCTCAAAAGGACTGTGTTGCAGCCTAAAGACGCTTCTGACTGCAACAAAATTTAGTACATGTATAGTATTCTTTCTATGATATGCAGCCATTTATTTGCTGCAAATACTACTGTTATAGTATTTTTCATCCTACTCCACAGGGGGAAAAAAAAAACCTCCCGTGTGTCAAGAATGAATTTGACATAACTGTGATTAATGATGCGTAGTTGTGCTGCTGCATACGAACCACTCCATTATTCAATGTGTTGCATGGATACACATAGCATAAGATTGCTGAATGTATACACCATATGTATGATGACAACATAGTCTCTGGTTTGTTGTGTGTGATGTCAGTCCTGCTGGGCCAAGTGAACCAGTTATATATCTGTGCTAGTTGATTATTTGTGCTTCAACTGTCCCACAGTTGGTTATTTTTCATTGCAATGCACAGCATTGCTTGTCATTTTAAATACTTGTAATGTTTTGCTATTTTTTATTTGTCTTGAAAGGATTTTATATTTGCCAGCACAAAGGGGAGAATAAAAGAAATCATCATTTTGTTATGTAGCATGTCAGAAATAAATAGTTTAATAGTGAATAACTACTTGCCTGGACTAGGGCATGCTCGGATAAAAGTTGGCATATCGAGCTGCGGAGAAGCTTCAGACAAGGGACTAATTGGTTTCTTTGGGACATGTGGCAGGGTGTCAACTGAAAGGTTAAAAGAGGCCATCAGACATACAACTCCCCAGACCAGAGCACGAGTGACAGTTTTAAGAAGCCCTCATCATCTCCCATTCACATCATGTTGATCACTTCATCAATATCACCACAGGTGACTTGAGAGAAGTTAATGCCTTCAGATGCCCTCCATGTGGAAACTTTGCTTCACTGCAGCAACTTTACAGTCTGTTCACTTTTCCCTTTTACATCTGAAATAATTGCATGTGGCATCAAAAAGATCAAAAGGAAACAGGATAAAAGTTCAGAGTGGATGGATTCCAATGACAGCAATAATGCAAAAATAATAAAGGATGCACGGCTCTAAAGGAGGGTGTTTACTGGCTTGTTCGCCTGTGCTTTTGGAGTGTATGCAAGTGTGTGTTCATATTTTCCTTTCATGCACCTCATAGTCAGAGTGAATGAGATGAAAGCCATGTTTGGATGGGCTCTTTGTTTAAATCTAATCCTTCATTTCCTTTGTCAAGGGGAAGTCAGATCGCGACCCCGTGCTTCTGTCAGTCATCTCTTCAGCCCGGAGGGGAACAGTCTGTCTTCATCATTCAACCCTTCCATCTACTGCTGTCCTTTTGTTTCAGACTCTATTCATAGGTCATCAAAAGAGACATATCTCACATGTCTTTTGCCTTTTTTAAACCTATTTTTGTCCTTGTGTGGTTTTATTAAGTTGTCAATGTTAAGGGCTGTGGTCTCTCACGGTGTATTCATCACTATTCATTATTGCAGAGCAATAATTATCAAATGGATTTGTCTCACACACACACACACACACAAACACACACACACACACACACACACACACACACACACACACACACTACAGGTGGGGCGCTCTTGTCACTTATCATGAACAAAAAAAATCAATTAATAATCACATGTCCTCTTACTAAAGGAAACGAAACTGTGTGATACAGACGCGCTCTAAAAATGTATTTATGTCTCTATTCGCACACGTGCTCATGTATCTGTGAGCGCATCTGCCTGGTTGCACGATATGCCTGTGTGAGCCATGTACAGTATCTGCTCTCAGAGTACTTAGCCAGAGGAGCTGTCTACTGTTTGAATAAGGGCAGTCAGTCACCGGCACTAAAGAGAACATTCATCAAGCACTTTTGCAGCTTACACCTGTTTCTGCTGGCTAAAGCAGGCAAGCTGGGATGGCTGTGGTGCCACATCACTCTCCGCGCTCTCTCAAGTGTTCCTGTGGGGGCTACGCACACATATTGTTCCTGATGTTTTTCACATTAGCACCCTGCAATGACCATCACCACTTATAGGTAAATAAAGCTAACCTGACTCGGCGTGACAGGGGAGCGAGCAAACGAGGACACGGTTGTTTTTAACATCCCTATATCGTAAATTCACCTGCACCTGCAGAGAGGATGCAGTCCAAACAACATTATAGCATCATCATCTCTTCGGTTGACTTGTGCTATAGAGAGGGGGGGGGGTTTAACCTCACACATTGCCAGCAGTTTCATACAGTTGTTGCCAGCAACAGCAGGCATGGATGCCTTCTGCTCAGCCTTGTACAGTAGGCTATAGCAATGCTTAATTTCCTACTAATATGACAGCTGTGGTCTAATCATGATAAAGAGCTGCCTGAGATGCATGACGACTCAGTAGCCTCACCTTAGTGCTTTAAGCATTCTTCCTTTTACTGCCCTGCTGCATCACACATAATTGCCTTGCTCTATTCTGACATGGCCACTCAGTGGAATTAGGCCTTTCTAGCTTCACATATCACCCTCCTCTTCTTGATATGGTGTGCGTCTCTCACGATTGTACAGTGCTCACTTCGGTGTGCCTGCCCTTATATGGATAGAATATGGGCATTATTAGTGTGATCCATCAGAGGATATGCGTCACTACTTCATACTTTCTTTTCACCCGCTCAGGTTTTGATATTGCACTCTTATCTTCTCCTTGCCCCTGTTGTCCGCCGTAGTTTCTGGGGGAAAAAAAGAATAAAAATAAGCCTCTCCACTCCACTCCTCTTGCATGCAGTACACATTCACGGCTTTATCGATTTCCTTTAAAATTGTATTTGCAGTAAACAGGAAGAATGTAGGCTTTAATATTTCCTACTCTTTGCAACACCTGGTTTGGGTTGCTAGGTAACACGTTGCATGGCAGTGTTTGATGTGTGTGTGTGCTCTTTGCAAATGGCTTTGATCCTCAGCATACTGACAGACTCTCTACAGAGTTACCTTCCCCTGGTAGTTTTGGCACCTCATCACACTGCGGAGACTAAAATGTATCTGAAAGCTCCCAGGTGAAATGGAATACCTAGCTTGTTAAGCAAAGTAGAAAAGGGAAGCTGTCCAGAAAAGTTTTACCTTTAAACTCTTTTCATTAAGAATTCCACAGGACAAGGCAGGCAGCCTCTGAATCATAGAGTCATGTGGGAAATGGACAGAAGAAAGAGTGTCATGTTATTCATCATATTGCTTATTAATGATCAGCTTCCACAAGAATTCCCATGTGAAATGCACATACTGTGATGGCTGCACAAAGCATCAAAATCCCGATAATGAGGCTGCTCCTTAAAAAGTAACGTGATGTGGAATCTTGAAAGTTTTCTTCCCTGCAGCACTCCTTGCACAGGATTTTACTTTTGTGCCTTGGCATTTCTTTTCTTCTGCGTAAAAAATTCTCACTCTCATCGAAGAGCTGGAAAATTGCTGATAGAGAACACAGTCAAATTTAGTGCTTAAAAACACATTCCCATACATTATAACATCTGTTTTGAGTCTGATAATATACTGGAAATTATTCTGCAGATAAACAAATCCTGTCAGTGCATGATTTATAACAAATGCTTTCAGGTGAGGTACACAAATAGGTATATAAAAAGTTCCGAGTGTCTTACTGAGATTGTAAGCAATGGCAGTTTTGATCGTGCAAAGATGTTACCTTGTGTGTAAAACACCCAAGTGAGCAAGCTGAAGGGTAGCGTTTGGCCTCTGATGACACATATTAACTCTATCTTACATAATAGTTTAACTTTAATGAATTGGGAATATGTTTGGGTACAATGCACTGACTAACTTGTGAATTATAGTTGGAGGTTGGACACACTCTGCAGTCAAATAACTGAGGCTGAAATGAATCACACTGAGTACGCACATGTACATTTGGACAAAGTGAGACAGAGCGAGACAGAGGGAAAAAGCGGGGGGATGGGGCGGGGGAGTGTGTGTGTGCTCTGGCTGGCCCTGCACACGAGTGCATTTCAGGTTGTGTGAGGTTATTACAGGTTTGATTATTGAGTTCCACAGGGCAATTGGCTCAAATGAGGGCTGACAGCTTTGGAGGGCAGCAAACAGCTGGAGAGCTCGTCTCTGCCAGCAGCCATATTAAAACCATTCCGCTCCCAGGTGCATCAGCTGCTATGATCTGTGATTAAGGCATAACTAATGAAGAGTTGATGAAAGTAATCAGGTGCCACTGCATTTGCAGATGCTTTCAAGATGCTCGAACTACACCTTCATAGCCGTAGAGAAGAATGAAGCCTAAGAGGAGCAGTTCTATTAATGAGTCTATATTTAGAATTTAAGGTCGAGCTCAATACATTCTTTACAAGCTCTTCAAATAGTCATTTCACCATTAAAGACCAATTACAGCACAGTGAGCTCTTCTGAATAAGTGCCAGCATGCTTTATATAGTATTAAACAAATATCACACCACTTTCTTTGCCAATATACATCCGTAAATAGCTAAAACACACAAAGTAACCAACCTCATTACTCGATACATGTCTGTGTAATCATTGGAATCCACAGCTCTCTATATTATAAGGACAAAAGTATTGAGCCATACCGCTTATTCTTTGAATTCAGGTGTTTTCATTCCGTTGCCACACAGCTATAAAAACCAAGCACCTCTGCCTTTACAAACATTCACGAAAGAACGTGTTTCTCTGAAGAGCTCCTTGAATTCATGGTATGCAAGGAGTCAGGTTCCTCCCTCCAAGATATTCCACAATAAACTATAAATGATATTATTGCAAAGAGGAAGCGCTCAGGAACCGGAGCAACTCAGCCATGAAGTTTCATGTAAAGTTACAGAGGCTGGTGGTGTGTAAAAGTTGCCAATGCTCTGCTCACTCAGTAACTGTGAGCCAGGAGCTTCATGGCATGGCTGTCCATGGCTGAGCAGCTCCTGTAGGTGTAATGTGTAGGTGGCCCAGTGCTTCTGTAACTTGAACTCAAGTTAAACTACAACACTATAAGAAGTTCATAAAGAGTTCGATTGTGTTAGATGTGGCCAAAGTCCAAGTGCATGAATTTTTGAGCGTTAACACTTACTGCTGATGCCAAAGCCTGCAGGAAATGTATTGACATAATCTCTCCTTACTGCAATATGTATGAGCAGCCACTTACTATGCAAAATAAAATCTGTGTTGATGCTGTGTACTTTGTGAGTACTGAGCCTCTTCTAATTGAATTACATAATGCTATTTTTTTCTTCTTACTCTCTTTTTTTGTGGCGGTGTGGGAGTTAATGGGGAACTGCGCAGAAAGGGACCGATGAGGTGTTTAGCAGCTTCAAAAGATTTGTGTGATTTCACCTGTTACTTGCAGTGTGACTTTGATGTAAGCGACTCCACTGACATCCTGTCATTCGGTAGGTAGGGGGCCTGCGCACACACTGAGATTTTACCAGTAGGTTTCATTTATCATTTAATTCTTTGGAGATGTCTTACCAGCCTGTCACCTGTTGTGCCAACAGTAAACAAGAATGAATGATGAATTACGGAATTCAATTAGATGACAGCAGCTGTCACCAAGGCTAGTTAAACTATTAGCGGTACTAATCCCGTGAAAGCCTTGCAGTGTGTGTGTGCAGTCCTGCTTGTGGTCTAGGCTCCTGTTGACAAATGCTACATCACTGTAAAGGACAGGAAGCTGGATTGCATCTCAAAGCTGTTTCCATGTAATATTCATTGTCATCTGAGAACACAGCAGCCTCAAGTTTAAGATCAAAAGCATTTCTATTCAGCAACAAGGGAAAGCACTTGAGTGTGGAGGAGGAATTCACAAAACGCCTCGGTCTGCCTTTGATAGTGCAGCCTTCTTTCGGACCTTTGCCAGTTAAGGAACAGAGTCCATCTCTCTCAAGCATGTAACAAAGACTTGCATCTTTAAGGAGTCAACAAAAATTATATTCATAACACTGTATTAATCAGGTTTTGTCTTAAAGCAGGGCTTTGTTGTTTCAAGTTCTGCACTTAGCACAATGTACATTATGTGCACAGGCAGCAAAGGCATACGTTTTTTCTTTCATTGGAGTGTTTGATGTGATTTTATTCCCACACAGTTTTGCAGCCATCCATCCAGCTACAGTAAAGCACATTCACATAGAAGTGTTATAAATATGATCTCAAGCAATTAATTATCGTTAACAGCAGTTCAATCCTGAATATATGGGAACTGAAACCTTGTGGTAATAATATGTCAAACCGCAGAGGGTGGAAAAAGACCCGCTAACAAGAACATCAGAGACTCCGTATTTGTTTCATTACGAGATCAAAGTATGTTGAGCACGATGTCAGCAACCCATTCGATGTCCGCTGTCGCCACCAGTCCTCAGAGTTCTCTTAGTAAAGTTTTTAGTGAGAGAAATATCTTGTGCTTGTATCTAAGAATAGATACATCTATAATTCCCACCTTTGTATCTGTGCAAATACAAAACAGCTGCTTTATCACATCCTTTGGAGTAATTACTGGCATTTGGTCTTTTGCTTTTGCCAAAAAAATCCTTGACAGAAGTTGACAAAATAAACTCAGTGGTCTAATTTAAGAAACGTATCTCTCAATTGACAGATTTACCTTCTATGTCCATTTTTTGTGTGCATGCTGCAGTAATATATTGAAATCCAGCCAGTTCATTAAATATCCATTCATGATTTCCTGTGCTTGCTTGTGCAGCTATCCAGCGTAGTGCATACATTTAGTTGCCTTTGCTGCTGCTGCACAGAGCAGAAATCAATCTAAAGGGAGAGACAAAAGTGCGGTAGCCAGTGTGTGGGGCACTCTTACCACTCACACATTTTATTACAATTCTCTCACAATTGATCAGGAACTCGCCTAATTAACACTCAGAGGACATGTCTAATACTGATAAAATAAATAAATAAAGCATCAGGAACTGCTGGCACTAGAGATGAATGCGCTCTTAAGTACAAATTGTACAAAGAGATACCAGCTCAAAGCTCAAAGCTCAGTTGGAAGATCAAATGCCTCAATCAGATAAATCCATGCAGGAGTCCTCTATGCAGGACAGCGGACTAATGTTTTACACTTATATTTGCAGGATGGTGGCACGGTGATGAGCACTTTTGCCTCACAGCAAGAAGCTCCTGAGTTTGAAACCTCAATCTGACCGGAGCCTTTCCGTGGAAAGTTTGCATGTTTCCCCATGTCTGCATGGGATCTCTCCGGGTTCTCTGGCTTCCTCCCACAGTCCAGAAGACATCCCGTTAGTGGGGTTAGGTTAACTGGTGATTCTAAATTGCCCATAGGTGTGAACAGCTGTCTGCCTCTCAGTGTTGGCCCTGTGACAGACTAGTAACCTGTCAAGGGTGTACCCTGCCTCTTGTCCTATGACAGCTGGGATAGGCTCAAGCCCTCCCCACCCCCACCCCCCGTCCACAACCCTGAATTGGATAAGCAGAAGATGGATGGATGGCCTTTGCATTTATTTAATGTATCTCATATTTAATTCATTATATGTGCAATAATAATGCAAATGGCCTTTTGTGCAGCAGTAGTCAGAGAATTAAAACAAAATGCATTAGTCTTTTAGATATCATTCCCCAGGGGCAAACAGCTTGCCATCACAGCAAATGATCTGACAGCATCTTCACAAGCGCATGTTTAAGCTCAGGATCCACTCCACATGTTCCCCCTCAGCCAGGGGAGAGTGGCAGAAGACACAGCAGCTCTGCTATTGTATTTCAAAGGAAATATATATTTTGAGATCCAACGCTATACAGATTCTACAGCAGTAAACACAAGTGTTTCGCCTCTCCGAACAGCAGCATAGAAATCGCATATCACACATTAAGACATTAGTCAATGGATTGCCGTGGTTGAAAATTACATGAGTAATTCAACAATAGCTATTCTTGGATGGGAAAACATATGAGAAAACAGCATGGTACTTCTAAAGAAATATAATGAATAGATGGCTAAGAAAAAAAAAGCACTGTTATGATCCAGCAGCAGGAAAGACAGTCAATTCTTTTGCACTGATGAACACACCAAGGTCTGCAATACTGATGATAGTCTATAGTGTTAGATTGATAGGATACTTGGGGTGTGAGTGAAACACACCATTTATAACAGCCTCAGTACAGCATGGCCCCGACAGCGCAAATTCACTTAATAATCCTTGAAACCTAGGACAACCTGACAAGCGCACTTAAACCAATTTCATTTTACAGGGTTAGCATTAGGCTATACATTAATCTTTTCACATTATTTCTTGTGCACGATCTGCATGCTGTAACTACATAAATACCATGAAATCATTGAGAGAATATACAATATCTGCTCAACTGCAAGTTAAATCCTTTGGGATATTCCTAAGAAATTATGAATACATCTGGCATAGGTAATGTTGTTTTGCACTGCATACTTACTTCAAGTCTGTTCCTTAGTTTAATTCTGTGCCTCAAGCCCTCTGCGACTGTGGGAGGCCCACTCTTGTTGTATCTTAACTTCTTTCTCTATGCAAAGTCAGGTTATGCAGATAAGCTCACGCTTCATTTTGGTCAGTCCACTGTAGCACCAGTGTGTGTGGGAGGATATTAAGTAATACCCTGACAAATGATGACAGCAGCTTAAGATGAGAAAAAAAAGAGGTTAATGGGACCCCTCACATTCATATGCTAGTATCTAATAAATGTTAGACAGAAACGCAGTTATTAGTTCATCAGTGGCATCTCTCAATGAAAGTCATTTAAATAATTCCAAGATGCCGTTTTCCTTCTGAAAGAGCAAATGTGAGTGGTGCCAGGCAATCAGCAGCTCTAGCATTGAAGGCTGTGGTAATAGTATGTGTGATCCAAAGGGACAAAGACCGCTTCAGACGTGTGCTGCCTTGAGCTGGATTTACAAAGCAAGGAAACAGCTGATTGCATGAGTTGAGGGCCTTGATATGTGCCTAACGTGTAATGCACGCACCATGCAGTCAGTCTCCTTGGCTCTTTTGAAACAAAAGAGAGAAATAAGCATCTACATCAAATGCAAGAGACAGGTTAAAGAGCCCTGTGAGTACACTCAAAGTTAGGGTATAACATAACATACACATCCCAGCTAGGAACTGGTACAGAAAGCATGAACTGCTGGTGCATGAAAGTTAAATATTGTCTTGGCAGAGCAGAGAGCCAAGAACAGGGCTTTTTTTCAGGTACTTCAAGCAGACCTGCTGAATCCAGTAGTTCAAAAGGGGATTCACATTGCAACTCAATAAGGACAGACCCCAAGAGACTCTGGAGACACTCAAATGGGATCTGATAAAACATGATGAGGTATACGCAGAGAGCTGCAAACTAAACTGTGAAGATAACTAGGAAGCCTAATTTTGTAATATGGTATTTTAGATCAAAGATTTCCTAATATTAAGTTGCTAATAGCATTTGAAGTTAGAGTAAATTGCTGTGGTGTTTCAGGCATAAGTCAGTAATTAGAGAGCATAATCAAAAAAGTTCATATAACATTTTGGTTGACTTCTAATCAGTTTTGAAGCGGTGCTGTTTTGGTCGTGGCAGATGACTGCCCCTCCCTGAGCCTGGTTCTGCCGGAGGTTCTCTTCCTGTTAAAAGGCAGCTTTTCCTTTCAACTGTTGCCAAGTGCTCGCTCATAGGGGGTCATGTGATTGTTGGGGTTTCTTTCGAAAATGGCGGGGTCTTTACCTCACAATATAAAATGCTTCGAGGTGCCTGCTGTTGTAAATTGGGGCTATATAAATAAAAATGAACTGAATTTTTAAAGTGTTTTCTGAACAATCTTTTGAATATTAACCCCACAGCACATTAATTCATTAACGTTTTAGTTAAAATACCCTTCTCTGTGTGGAGCTTCCCTGTTCTTCTAGTTGGCTGCAGGTGTGAAAGTCTCTCTGTCTCAGTCCTGTGATGGACTGGTGACTTTTTCAAGATCAACCCCACCCCTCACTCTGTGACAGCTGGAATAGGCTCCAGTTTGCCTGCGGCTCTGAAATGGATAGACTGTAAAGATAATGGATGGATGGAAATTATAATATGTCTTTCTATACAATATACATAAAATACTGTGGTGGAAAGATGTTGAGTTTCCTGTACTGTACTTGGAATTTTTTTTTATTTTAAGCTACTGTCAATATAGGAATTAGGATTTGCTACTTGTGGGGGCAATGGCCAATGTTTCACAGGCTTTCAGCAAGTTGACAACCAGATAATGGACAACAGATATCTGGGCCAAGACCTCGTCTGCTGGGCATTGCTCACAATCTACAAAAAAACTTTAAAGAAAAAAAAAATGCTAATCAAAAGCTAAACTGTGGTAAGGCAGCATTCAAGATCGTTTTTAGGCTAATGTCTTCATTCCACTTCTCTCTGACTGTGTCCCTGCGTGCAGCTACAGCAAATCCTGCACAAATGTGATTGATTAGTACTACTCAGACTACCAGGAAGTTTCCAGTATCAAAAATCTCATCCTTCCTTTTCTGATTCAGCCTATTCAAAGGAAGATATATTTAGAGATTTTACTACTCACTGTTTCTCCTCCACATTTCAAAGGGAAATCTTGTACTTTCTTAACCTAATTTTATCTGTGACTAGTTACAGTGCTTTACAGGCTATAACTTCATCTTGAATACATATATATATATATACATATATATATATATATATACATATACATATACATACATATATATATA
>VOQJ01015607.1:5256-20346 GCA_015052665.1 Apistogramma diplotaenia
CGCTCACTCATTGCTTCCTGCTGCCACAAATCAAATTATATCGGGGTCGTATCCATGGGCAACCGACTCCCCTCCTTCCCCCCCCCCCCCCCCCCCCCCCCCCCCTCACCCCCCCCCCCCCCCCTCTCTCCCTCACCCACACACACACCCACACACACACACACACACACACACACACACACACACACACACACACACACACACACACACACACACACACACACACACACAGAATGAGGAGCAAAGTAGGAGTGTGTGCACATACAACCCAGCAAGACGTCCATCATTGTTACTGAAAGGCAGCAGTCTTGAGCTTTAGTGCCACTGAGTGTTTTCCAAGGAACCGCTCTTGTGAAATGTGTTCCAGCTGATTCAAAGTATTGCTGACTTTGTTTCCTACAAAACTGGAACTAATTCATCACAGGAAACTAAGCTAGATAACAGAAGAACAGTTACTGAGTGACAAGTTATTGCAATATTTCTAGGTTATTGCAAATAAACAGTGTGGTGACGTTTGTGAATAATTATTACTGCTGCTCACAGAATGTTGCAGATAGACTCAACATCAAAGCCTCAGCTTTAGCTTAATTGAACCATTTTAGTTTTTAGAAGATACTTGGGTACAAAGGTGCAATGCTAAGTCATCAGCCAACATCAGTTAGCTCACTTAGAAAGCTGCATCCATAAACTGTATAGGTGCATAAAACAGATACCTGCTAACACGCTAACATCAAAAGAAAATTGGACGACACAATTTGTGGACAGTGCCTGTGCAAAATGAATCACACAGAAAATGCTCCAAATTGAATGGATTCTCTACTCTGCCAAAAGGATACACTCATCTGTAATCACACAGATATGAACCTACATAACATCCCATTCTTAATCCAGAGGGTTTAACATGCACATAATGTGAGGTCAGTCATGTTCGAAAGAAGGCCTGGCTCACATTCGCTGCTCTAATTCATCCCAAATGTGTTTTATCAGGTTGAGGTCAGGACTCTGTGCAGGCCAGTCAAGTTCAAACTGGTTCATCCGTGTCTTTATGGACCTGTTTTGTGTACTGGTGTGCTGTCATGTTGGAACAGGATGGGGCCATCCCCAAACTGTTCTCACAAAGTTGGGAGCTTCAATCCATCTATCAATCTATTTTCTTCCACTTATCCTGGCTGGGTCTCAGGGGCAGTAGCCTAAGCAGAGAAGCCCAGACCTCCCTCTCCCCAGCTCATCCAGAGGGACCCCTAGGTGTTCCAAGGCCAGCCAAGAGATGTGATCTCTCCAGTGTGTCCTGGGTCTGCCCCTGGGTTTTTTCCACGTAGAATATGACTGAAATACCTCATCTAAGAGGCATCCAGGAGACATCCTGATCAGTTGCCCGAACCACCTCAACTGGCTCTTTTCAATGTGGAGGAGCAGTGACTCTACTTTGAGTCCCTCTCAAATGGGTGCACTCCTCACCCCATCTCTAAGGGAGAAGCCAGCCACCCTTCGGAGGAAACTCAATTCCGCCTATTGTATTCTCGATTTTATTCATTTGGTCACTACCCGAAACTTATGACCATACAGTAGGTGAGGGTAGGGACAGAGATTCACTGGTAAATCAACAGCTTCACTTTTGCGCTCATCTCCCTCTTTACTCATCCACAAAGAGCAGAGATGAGATTCTGAGGCCAACTTATTGCTGGCAATATGGACCAAGCTCTTGCTGTGGTTGTACGGGGACTGAATGGCCCGCAACAACGGTCCAGACACCCCATACTCCCACAACACCTCCCACAGGATATCCCAAGGGATGTGGTCGAAAACCTTCTCCAAGTCCACAAAATGTGTAGACTGGATGAGCAAACAGACTCAAGAACAGTTTCATTGCCAAAGCAATAACCACCCTGAACTCACACACACTCTAACTGTGCAATACCCACATCCCTGTTTAATATTATTCACACTGGACAATATCTATCACCTCTGTAATGTGCAGCATCCAGTATTTTCCACTAATGCAATTCTCATTTACCTTGTGCAGTTATCATCTCTCATATGTACCTTGCTCAAAAATAAATGAAGGGAACACTTAAACAGCACAATATAACTCCAAGTAAATCAGACTGTCCACTTAGCAGGCCACAAATGTGCATGTGTTTGCACAAACAGTTAGAAACTGACTCCATGAGGATGATATGAGGGCCCGACATCCACAGATGGGGGTTGTGCTCACAGCCCAACACCGTGCAGGACGCTTGGCATTTGCCAGAGATCACCAGGACTGGCGCCACTGGCGCCCTGTGCTCTTCACAGATGAAAGCTGTATCACTGAGCAAATGTGACAGACGTAACAGAGTCTGACTACGCTGTGGAGAGCGATCTGCTGCCTGCAACACCCTTCACCATGACCGGTTTAGCAGTGGGTCAGTAATGGTGTGGGGTGGCAGTTCTTTGGAGGGCCGCACAGCCCTCCATGTGGCCGCCAGATGTAGCAGGACCCCTTGTGAAACCACATGCTGGTGCGGTTGGCCCTGGGTTCCTCCTAATACATGATGCTAGACTGTCCAAGAGTCTGTGGATGCTTCAGTCCAGGCCTGGGAGGAGATCCCTCAGGAGACCATTCACCACCTCATCAGGAGCATGCCCTGGCATATCAGTTCTGCTACTACATACACAGGCTCCCTTGTAGTTTTGCTGGGAGTACTCAGGTTAGCTGTAAATTTCCCTTTAACTTCGAGTGGAGGCATACCTCCACCATACAATTTCAGGTTTGTGGGTTGCAGCTGCGGTCTTTGTGCTAGGGTGATGTACACTTCTTCCAGTGTCTATTTTGAGTAAACAGTCCTGATTGTTAACTTTTACTGTAGTAATCCAAGCATCATCTGGCCTGTCCGATGCCACTGAGCCCAGAAAGGCCACTTCCTCACTGTCATCACCTGCTGCTTGTATTCTCTCACTGCTCCAGATCTGTTATGTGGCACTATTTTTGTTTTTTTGAGCGGATTTGTTTTGGTGTTAATAATGTCCACATTACATGGATTTTCCTGTTTGAAATTGGTTTTAAGAAGATCCTGCTGTTTAACAAGCTCACTTTGTCGAATTTGAATCACTACTTTTTCTAACGTGAGTTCAGCATCCATTTGCAGTTGTTGAGAGTCTCTTGTCTCTTATTCCTACAACGAGTCTGTCCCTTATCATTTCACTGTGCAGCACCCCATAGCCACCATGTTCTGCCAAGGCATATAGGGATGTAATAAAACTATCAGCTGTCTCCCCCACTTTTTGTTGTCTTTGGTTAAACTTCGCACGCTTGAAGATAACGTGTCTTCTCACAACAAAGTGTGCCTCCAGTTTGTCCTCGAGACAAACTCACTAACTTCTGGCTGCAACTCGAGTCCCAACGCTATGCTGAATCGCTCAAAGCAATCCGAGATTCAAGAAATTAAACTTTGATGGCGGTGACACTTGAAAGCCTGCTGGTGCGGCTGCCATGCTGCAGATCGGGGTTGCTAGCAAGTGCTTGCCGATGTGTTAGCTTAGCTGCTAATATACCTTTCGGTCCCAGTTTGCAGTGCGAGTTCTCTCTGGTGAGAAGGCTTTTGGTTTTCCTGTGGCCCGTCTTCCCCTCAGAGAACTTCTGACACCATGTTTTGTTAGTCCTTTTGCTCTAAGGCCCCTTATTCAGAACGGACTCGGACAGCTCTGTTAAATGCAGTGACTTCTCTTTATTCAACACTCCAACAATTCTCCTATTGCCCACATATGGGTGCTATATCAACTCTGTACTGACCCAGTCACTACCATAACACTAGAGACAAGCTAACGGTAGCTAATGCCAGTTTACTGTCATTATCATGCATAAGTCCCTCGTACAATGTTTTAGTAGATGAAGGTTATCATTATTGAGTATTAAAATGACTTTCAGACGGTTCTCCTGTTGCAAAACTACCGCTGCAAATCGTCAGTCCTGGGCATTCAGCCAAGCCTCCCAGCGGCTTGCGTGCCTCCATTTTCTTGCTGCCGGGTTTTAAAAATGGTGCAGCTGATTTTGGTGATGGAGTTGCTCTCATAACTTAGCTAATGGTGACACGCCCTGGCCAGTCAGTGGCATGCTGTTCTTTGACGTCACATGTTCACCCCGGATCACTTGGAAAACCAGCTGAGTTGGTACTAAAAAAGTATCTGGTACCAGGTACTAATGGAAATGCCTACAAATTGTGTTGAGCCGAATTGACCTGCACTGAGGAAACGCGGTATCAGAGCTGTCTGAAAGAAACGGGGTGTTTCGAGCATCTGAAGCCTCGACTTTTAGCTCTCAGAGATTAATACGACCTCATAAATGTGCACATAAAAACCTTTTTAGAAAGTGAAGTCGTTATACCTTATAGACGCTTAAAACCTCAAACTGTTCTCAGTCAGTGGGATTAGAGCAGTGGGCACTGGTGTAATCTCAGAAATAAAGAGCAATTTTCTTTCTTCTTTCACTTTAGGAAGTCTGACTGTAACCACGAGAGCATATTAGTTAGTGGAGCTGAGAGCAACAGGGACTCTTGACATATCTGATAGCTCAGCTGGTCTTTGAAGAAGTTCAGCAGTGGGATTCGGTGTCACCGAGGTTAATTGCTTACACAGGTTACCATGCCTACTGTTCTTAGTCTATTCATACCCGCCATGTTGCTACAGCAGGCGCTTGCTTTGCTGCAGCATCACCACGGCCAAGTTTCAGAGCAGTTAATTCACTTTGAAGAAGAATTTTTAGCCATCCTTCACTTCAGGCTCTCTGACAGTAAACAGAGCCATTCAATCTGCTTAAATGATACCAGTGAATGGTAAAGTGCTGCAGACAGTGCTCAGTTTCCTGTTGGAGGCAGAATTCCTGTTCATACTGCCACTCCCAGTGAATATAGATCATCCAAAGCAGCCGGTTTAAGTGTGCTGTAATAAGAGTGATGCAAGTACCACAAGGTCACATCAGGAGCAGAGCTTCGTATTCAGAGAGCAGTAATAAAGAGATAGGGATTTGCCTACATAAAACCTTAATCTGTTTCTTCCTCTTTTGACAGAAATTCAGAGACCATCAAGGTCACGGACGCCGACTTGCTTGAATGTAATTATGCTCATTATCTGGTGTTGTACTATGGCTCTGTTATTTCAAATGAATGGGCTTTGGTCTCTTAGGCTGCACACTGTGGAAGATTTTCTATTCTGCTTTTGAAAAGGAAGAACTTCACGCAGCAGCCCTGACCTGCCAGTCACCAGGAAACGCTCGTGATTGACTGATGAGCTTTTACCCTCCGCGCCCGTTTGTCTGTCTTAGAAAGTAATGATGTCACCTGTACTTGTCGCCACGCTTTCTGTCACCTTTATTATACCTTAACTATCGGAGTGCTTCTTTTTGTGCGTCTTTTTTACATGTAGACTCTGTATGACTTTCTAATATTTAAACTTCTCTTTGAAGAAAACTCAGGTGGAGTTTTATTGGTTTATTTTTAAACGTGTCCCATTTTGTCTCATCTTCTGAAACCTACAGGATGAATATGGTTACCAGCCGACATGATAATGTGTCAGTACTACTAGGACTGTCAATGAATATTCTGGATTTCATTTAGAAAACAGAAAAATTAGAAAAAAGGGCATTTGATTGTAAAAATGAAGACTCAAATGTCGGAAACAAGCAGTAGCCGGCCGTCTCCTTCAGTGTGAAGCTGGGACCGCTGATGAACCTGGTGTCAGAGGTAAAGGGGAGATCTTTGAGCCGCCACCAGTGCCACACGCTGGTAACGCCAGATTAATCAGAAAACTCCTGTTTCCTCTACCTCTGTCATGTAGTGTATGCTGGAGAGGGTTAGAGAAAAACAATCAGACAACAGTTCTGGGCTTCGTACTGTGACACACTCAGGGTTGCAAAAGTTTTCCACAGTTTAAATGTGTTTTTAAATGCTACAAATGTCATGCAGTTGTGAAGTTAAGAGGTATCAAAATGCTGGAAACAATACTGGCACTACATAGTATGGAGGTACAATTTGCATGATTTGATTAAATGTTCTGAAATGATGGCAACAAAAATCTCAGCTGATTGTCAGGGGTCAGGTGGCCACTGATGGAAGGATTCAGGAATGATGTATCGCTGTCACTGTGTGTGAGAAATAGGACCTGTTTAACAGACTGTGAACGCAGCCGGACATGAGCTGAATTCGTGGCGACACAGAGGTGTGTGAGGCTACAAACTACGGGAACCACCACTGAATTTCTCAGAAAAAAACAGCTAAAAAAACTACACCATAATCAAACAATCCAGGCAGCAGAGGGAAGTTGCTGAGCATGGTGGAGCACCCAGAGGCAACAGGCATGCTGCCAGCTGTTCTGGGGCTCCTGGATGTCCTCTACAGCGTATCATAGCAGACTCTTCCAGCTAACAAAGGGATATCCCCAAGAACTCCCCTAAGGCTGCTGCTGTCATTGAGGAAAGCAATGCAGGAAACAATACAAGCGATCACAGAGGATCATCTCTCCTCTCACACTCTGGTGGTGATATGAGCAGAGCAGCACAGGAGCTTGCGGAGGAGCCTCTGTGACAGTAATATGGCTCTAATTACAAATGACTGCACTGCACCCACACACCTGTCACTCCTCTGTGATGGATATCCAGGTAGGCAGATCCAGAGGCTTTCACCCATCGTGGTGAGTTCAGGGCCCTTTCATACGCGAGCCACCACGCAGAGGTTAGCAGGTGTACTCCCCCCCTGCTTTGACTTTCATGTGAAGCTGAAGAACACACAGGCTTTCTGCTGACTTTGCCATCAAATACTCGTGGCTGTCTGCATTAGCTTGCAGAGTGCTAATTGAGTTCTGTATATTCAGACGTGATTAACTCGATGTAATTCCTCAAAGGAGTGAGCCAATTAGATAGCACTTGCATGAATAGGATTTCACATTTTAGTGCGTCTCCAGACTTGCCAAGACAATTATGTGTGTGTGCGTGTGTGTGGTGTGTAATTGTGCTGTACAGTTGGTGTGAGCCAGCTAAATTCAAGCAGGTCATTATTTCTTATTACAGACCCTCACTAAAGGAAATGCGGCCGTCCGATCCATTACAAGCAAAAAAATGAAAAGCGTGAGTGTTATTAGAATACACTGTTTGGACAAGAGAGAGAACCCATGCACCGGCACCCACTAAACCATCCTCATGTTTTTGTCTAAGCACCCCTACCCCAACCCCCAAGAGGCAAACAGGAGGGAAAAATATCCGTGACCCAGTGCTGACCCACCACAATGTCACTCTAACTCATGGCATGAGGAAACTACTGCTGGGGTCTTTGTCAGTTTCTCTCTGTAACCAGAGCAGGAGACATTGCCCAAAGTCCAGAGGGGTCACATTCTGCTGCGGAGCTGAATTTAAGGCACAGAGGCAGACAGGCAGGCCGGCCACTTTGCCCGAGCTGGGAAGAGGGCCCCCACTGCCACCTTTTATTCTTTGAAGAAAGGCCTGAGCGAGGCATGAGCTGAGTGGTCGACCCTGTCCCTTCATGTTGGCTGTAGCTTGATGTTATCATGCAGCTAAAATAAGAAATCTGTGCAAAGAAGTAAAGCCACACAGCTGCATGTAACAGCATTTATGAAAATGTAAATCTCAGCGGACACTTGCTGTTTCATTAGTTTGTGTTGTTTTGAAGTGAAATGAGCACAGGCTGCTGGTGAGAAGGATCTCGGGGGCTGAGGCTGCCCAAACTGTTCAGGCACAGAGAGAAAGTGGAAGCAACAAAACCAAATCAGGAGAGGAAGCTCTGGCAGGATGCCACGCCATTCCTGCACACACTGGTCATCTATAACCCCGACAGACAGACTGAGCTGAGCCGAGTGCCGCAGAGTCTGAGAAAACGGGGCACTTCCAGGTCAGAGACCCCCAAACTTCGACACGCTCGTCCTGACTGACTGGCGTGCTGCACACAGATGAGCGTCACAAACGCTCTGTCTGTGAGTTATGCAGCTGATACTTTCAAGGTCACTGATCCTGAGTTAGCAAACCATTAGAAGAATCACTTTCCGCTGTGTGACATGGTCACTCACACCCACACACAAACAAAAACATGCACACCTCAGTCATCTGCATCCAGGCAGCAACGAAGACACAAGTGGGTGATTTATGTAACAAGCTTGGATATGACAGGATCCTGTGTTAATATAGCTTCATATGCTCATAATTGTAAGCCTGATGTTTAGAAACTACACAGAGACACAGTTAGGATGCCAGTCCAGCTCACTGCAAAGCAATCACAGCTCTAAAAGTGGATTTAAGCTGAAGGTGGAGGGCTGAGGATGAGATTGTGTCTCAAGTGAGACTGCAGGGGAAGGGAAGAGGCAGGGGGCCTGCTCACTTGTTAACCTTCTCAGGATGAGGCAGAGAGATGATCACAGTCACTGAACTCAAACAGCTGAGAGGAAACGTAACTTTACACGCCCACACATTTACACACGGGCCTTTCTCTCTGTGTGGCCCGAGCAGACCACCCATCAGGAGAGGGTGATGCTCCGATAGTCATCCTGTAAGCATGTGGGTTTCAGTGAGACCCCACAGCAGGTTTCTTATCATTTAAGAATGTAAAATCACCAGTAGGCTACAGCTCCATTCTTTAGAAAGTGACCTGAAGTAGCTCACAATTACTCGTGCTTCTATTTTTGTGGCAAGCAGAAACACGGCAGCACCAGTCTGACACGGGGACAGTTCACCAAATCTCCCACTTAAATATGCATTAAGAGAAGCTGATGCCAAGTCAGCTGTGAGTGAGGTAACTGCTGCTTCCTCGAGAAAGTGCTTCAAATAACAGCGTGCATACAAAGAGCCTTTTCAACCTTGGCAGTCCTAGTGTGCGCAGACTAAAGTGGAATGGTTTGTTAATAAATCCGTTCAGGGCTTCATCTGCTTTTATTTTTTCAGTGAATTATTGATAAAACTGCTTAAACGTATATCTTACTGCTTACACACACTGGAGCTGTCATGTGGGATCTTCAGCTGGTACCTCGAGCTGCTTGGAGTTTGGTGTCTCTGCAAAGGACGCTCGTGCATGTGGAGGAGTCAGAAATTAAGCCACCAACATTACAATTAGCAGACAGTTTCTCTCCCATCTGAGCCTCTGAGGCTCCTGCTGTGAGCTGAAGGAAGCCGGGTGCACTGGCTTCCTGAACCAGTGAGGGCTGCAGGTCACTGCACTCTGCCAAGAAGCTAATAAGCTGCTGGCTCCAGCTTCATGTTCAGAGAAGCCTTGGAAAAGTGCAGTGCTGAGAGGTGATTCTGGCTGAGATGCACACTTTGGATCATATATAATAAAATTAACAGCTGTGGATTTTTCTTAAGTCCCCTAAAATTAGTTGTTATAATTTTGATGAGTTTGCTCAAACTGTGGTGGGTCGCCCTGAGACAGTTCACCTTGTGATGCGATGCTCTCTGACGCCCCCCCAATCACCCAGTGAAGGTCAGGCAGCAGCCCTCATCCTGACCCCTGACCCTGATTTTTATACGTGTTGAAGAAGATTGGAAGAGAGGAATCAAGAGGTGTTCAGCTGGCTCGGCCATCAGAAAACAGTGAAGTGTGTTTTCCCCCAAAAATCCCAAAAATGTGGAGCTGCTTGTTTTTTTGGGGTCTTTTGGACTCCAGGTTTGCTTCGTCCTGCGTTGTGTGGCACACTGCACATGTGTGTTAGTGTTTCTCCCCTTCGGCTCCACCCACATGTCCCTGCCTTGCAGAGCAAAAGCACATGGGCTTTTGTAGCTTTGGAAAAAAATATAAAACTTTAATGGTCTGAAGAGTCAGTGATTGAGGGTGTCCTGTTAATGGTTTATACATGTCTCTGTTCTAATAGTTGTTTTGGGGTATTTTCTTTCTGTTTTTAGAGCAGAGGGAGAGCTAAAAGCAGCACATCTTCATATGTCTGTGGTAGAAAGACCAGGTGGAGCGCTGTGTTTTAGCGCACGCTCCAGTCTGTGATGGGGCTCAGCCATCAACCTTTGAGCTTGTTCTCATTTCCAGGGCATCAAATGCTGCCACCTTGTCACAGATATGTATCAGATGTCCTTTGGTATTTATGCTGTTGCACACTGGGTCACGGCCATGGTGAAACAGGTCTCTCACTTCCAAATCATGGAAGCTCACAAAAGGCCCCTTTAAATTCACTGGGTAAGCATCAGTTTTCAGCTGTAGTTTGCCCCAAACCACCGGCTGTTACTGCACCTGCTTAAACCTAGAAAGCAAGTGAAAGCAAAGCTCCCACACAGCTCCTCACATACTCCAGCTTCACCTCTCTGAGGTCAAAATGAAGTGGCTCTTGTCGCTCTTTCAGGGGTGGAGAACTGGAAGGTGAGCTGGTGGGTCTCTGTAGGATGCTGTCAGCATCTGATGGAACTGCAGGATTCGACATGATGAGATTTAAAAGCACAGCAGTCTAAATTAGCATCATTTCCCAAAATGTGACCCTGTTCCTTTTCTTTGTGGTGTTATATTAGGCTGAATTGTGTTGTGAAATTATTATTTTTTTGTTTCCTTTTTTTATTCTTATTTTTCTGTGAACTCACTCAATCTTCCCTTTTTCCTCCTTATTTTTGACTTCTCTAATTGTGCACTATTTGCCAAAAGGAGAAGAAAGTAATTGTTTTTTAGCAAAAGGATTTTTTTTGTCCTGTGGGATTGACGCATATTAAGCAATAAAAGGGATAGAAGCTATTTGTCAAGGTTCATTAAATCAGTGGACACCTTCCCTTTGGAGACAGGAGGGTCAGTGATTTGACTCACAGTGCACCAACGAGTCATTAACTTCTGTTCAGTCCACAGAGAGCTCTTGTGAGATGTCAGAGAGCTACCTTTTGTAAGACAGAGTGGATGCACACAGTGTGGCCTGAACACCAGCCGGCGCCTTCTGAGATGTGCACGACGCCGGATCCTCTGCGAGTTTGGCCTGTTGGGTCAGAAACGGCGTGTGGCCGATGGGGCTGCAGCCGGCCTCCCATCAGCCCGACTTGTGAAAAAGAGATGTGTAAAAATGTGTGTTGCTTCAGCTGCAGAGACGGTGAACAGCTTCATCATAACAATATGCCACATCACATTTCCCGCTGCTTGTTTCATCTGCAACCACAAAACGCATCTTTGTTCCTGCATTCGTACCTTCATCTGCTCTCTGCACACACATCAGTCTGTGTGCTTGTGAGGGAAAACACACATTTCCCTAATCAAAAGGAGAAATATTGGCTGGGCGGGACTTCTTCGTGTCCCTCACTGATATCACAGAAATGAAGTGTTTTTTTCTCATTTGAAATCATTTTCCATATTTTACAAGTGCAGGCTAATTGATAATTATCAGACCGTTTAGTGCAAACTGAGCTGTCCAATCAAACTAAAGAGGAAATAAGGAAAAGATTTCCATGCTGGACCTCACTGTAGTGTGACTGTCTGAGGCTGTCAGGCCCCAGATCACATGAGATCTCTTAACTCTGTTACATGCAGTGGTCGACATCACGGTTCTCATTCTGGCAGACGTCGGTGTCACCTGCGCTTCATTAGCTCACCCGGACTGTGCGAGCACGCTGCTCACAATAAGAGAAACGGGGGCCGCAACTGACTTTAACACACTCTACTCACCCCTCAGTTCAGCAAGAGGCTGTCTGACCTAAATTCACTTTACCTCATCTGCCTAGACATTTGTTTAGCCTTCTGGGCAAACACTTAAGAGAAATGTTTGAGGGAGAGAGGAGGGAAAAAAGAATACATATGCTTGAATACATCACATTTAGATAAGGCAAAAGTCGAACCCGGATATCTGCAGACGTATACAGCCCTCTAGTGGCAAACTGAAGACGACCTGGATGCCTGACAGGGAGGCTATAAAGTGATTGACTGCAGAAGTCCCTAAACCATGTGTTGAAGTCGTGCCCAGCTGCAGACCGTGAACAATTTCTGTGTTGACATCAGACCCGGGTTTGTGTAACAGGCCTTAATAAACGTTACCTAATCCCACATAAAAGGAGGCACGAGTGAATAGGAAAAACAACAGCGGCTGAATAGAGTAAATGAATTGGGGTCATAGAATCTCACCATCAGAGAGAAATTTTGTCTTTTGAGTACTGTACTCATTACAATGGCCCGGAGGAGCTGTGTGCTGTGAAATCATATGCTCTAGTTAAGCTAAACAAGGGCAAGGTATTCCCACATGAGGGGCAGATGAGAATAAGTAAGTAGAAATGCAGGCAGATGAGTAAGAGTTGAAGCCGGTTTAGTGCTGTTTGGCCCTGGTATCTCACTCAGACCCCCCCTCCCCCCCGGTTCTCTACCTCCACCTCTCTGTTTGTCTGTGCGTCTGTGCGTGAGGCAAACCTCCAGGGCTCAGTGCAGCGAGCTCATTAAAGGGTTTATTCCACTTCCAGGATCGAGCAGGATTGCAATATGGACATTGTTTATACACAAACGTTGCCCTGGGAATAATGTTTATTTCTATTACCATCTTGGAGGAATGCTGAGCATGTCTGCACTCATTGCTTTTCATGAAATAATACCTCTCCAGGAGTGCCTTGAAGAACCGGCCATCTTCTAACCATGCTCCACAGCCTGGCATCAGCGGCCCTCCTCTCTGCCCTTTTGCCCGCCGGTTGCACGCGATCCCGTTGTGAGAGTCCTGTCAGGGGCAGTTTAACGGCCCATCTGAACCAATGAAGCTCGGTCTGGAAAAAGCTGGTTCATTCATTAGCACACAGACCGTGAATGTTGCTGCATGTGGGGGGTGGGGGGTTACCTCGGCCGAGCGGTCACAGAAGTGTCATGCTAAGCGTGGCGGCCGATGACGCAGCGCAGTGTTGCTACACACCCCGAGCTGTGTTTGGAAACACTGAGGCAGCTTTGCTGCTACAGTGAGAGCCAATGGCAGCAGCTGAACCGTGCACTCTTGTAGCCCAGCCAAGCGCAAAATGTGGGGGTGGGGGGAGAACAGAGACAACAGAGATCCAGGAACTGCCTGAACAAGGACCAACGGCAGCAGGCCGCACATTGATCACCCTCGCGTGATATATCCACCCCCTGCAATCGCATTGCTGTTTAGAGAGGCAGTCGTTATTTATGAAATATTGAAATAACAAATGGTGTCTCCCGGCAGATATTAAGAGAGATGCCACAGATAAGTCAGAGGCAGGCAGTGGACACGTCTCCCTGCGGGCCGCTTGCCCAGTTGCTTGGCTGAGGAAAACCTGCAGTCATCACAAAGTGGAAATATTTACTGCTCACACTCTTGCATATGGGAGGATGGAGTGCGGGTGAGGGCAGCTGAAAAATGATTCTGTTTGTGTTTCGAGAGGAGTGCTAATCAGATTCCTTCGGCTTCAGAGGCGTTTGAGGACAGCCCAGCTAAAGGTCCTGACTGGATTTATGTTTCACAAGCATAAATGGGCGCAGAGCCACCAGAAGTGCAACACTGGCAACAGGAACCTAAATCTGAGGAAGAAGATGCAGGCTTCCCAAATATTCCAAGCTGCTAACTGTTAAGAAGCGCTTAAAGGCCATCAGAATCACTTCATTCATCATCAGATTTGTTGTGTAACCGTTGTGGGTTTGTGTCTACAGAACACCCTTGAGACGTGCACCATTTGCAGTAAGCCAATCATGGAGCGCATCCTGCGAGCCACCGGGAAAGCCTACCACCCTCACTGCTTCACCTGCGTGGTGTGTCACCGCAGCCTGGACGGCATCCCATTCACCGTGGATGCTTCCAACCACATCCACTGCATCGAGGACTTTCACAAGTATGTAACTTCTGAGTTCTTCTGAGATTTGAAGTTGCACTGGTTAACAACTAGCTAAGTTATCCCAGGGTTTCCCCCACCTTTTCACACGCAGCAGTTGCGTCTGACCAATCACAATGATTGATAAGTGTAGTGGGAGCAGAGAGGCTGATTTTACATGGGAAGATGAATATGGGAAAAATATGAAGAGGTTATATGATATAGACTCACAGCAGCTGTGTGTAAATTTGACTCATCGTTGTATTGCACTTTTCAGCTCTCACTGAGCACTCAAAGCGCTTATACAGCATGTTTGCATCCACCAATTCATACAAGTATTTCCTTCTACAACTCAGTGCTGTCTGTCTCACACACAGTCATACTCTGACAGCAACTTGGGGTTCAGTGTCTTGTCGAAGAATACTTTGGCATCCAGGCTGGAGCAGTCAGGAGTTGAACCACCAACTCTACCTCCCGAGTCACAGCCACCCCAAAGAGGAAAAGTGCTGTAGAGCAATATAGTATTAACTATATTAATACTATATTGCAGTGACGTGCAGTCAGGGGAGGCAGGTGAGGCCGTGCCTCACCTGTCATCACGGAAATCTAAAATGAAAAATAAATTAAATGGTTATATTTATTCGGTGATTTGTATTTTAAAGTTCTTTTCAATTTAAGTTCACCGTTTTTAGATCAGTTTTTTTCAAAATCGCTGAATTTTCGCATTTACTGTTGAAATACTAAGAAGAGACAGCGGTGAGGCACCAGCCTGCCGAGCCTCACCGTGGATTGCGCAATTCCCAATTGGCCAATACATGGTGAGGCTCAGCATAGTCGTTGCCAGTGACTATGCTAACTGTGCTGCATGCTATGCAGTGAGACTGTATTTGTGTCCCTCTACATGTTGCTATTAAGTTCCAACACTTTTACTATATGAACTAAATTCCTATATTTTAGTTGGTGTATATAATGCACATTGTTTTTTTTAATCAATAACTGTATGTGTTTAACGTATTTTTGTGCTGATCAATCATAAAACTGCTGCAGAGACCCTAGGTGAGGCACGCAGTGCTCGTGCCTCAAGGCAGGGGGCGCTGGTGATCCCAGCGACTCCTCGGCTGCAGAACAATAGAATTAGACAGCAAGCTACAGTAAACAGTTAGCAAACAAGTTATCAATGTTTTTCTTCAAAAGGAGGCGCATGGACTTCATTTATAAGTAAAGGTATGAAAATAATGTTCTTTAAAGGGGTGGGGTGGCTGTAGCTCAGGAGGTAGAGCAGGTCACCTACCAATCGGAAGGTTGGCGGTTCGATTCCTGGCTTCTCCGGGCTACGTGCCAAAGTATCCTTGGGC
>VOQJ01015617.1:4964-20772 GCA_015052665.1 Apistogramma diplotaenia
GTCTCTTGCTATCTCTTGTGTGTGTGTTGTTTTGTGAGAGTGTGTGTGTGTGTGTGTGTGTGTGTGTGTGTGTGTGTGTGTGTGTGTGTGTGTGTGTGTGTGTGTGTGTGTGTGTGTGTGACTAAAACATAAATCATTTCAAGGAGGATGATGTAATTTTGAAATGGGATTAATAAATTGTTTTAACTTATTGTGTTTTTAATATTTATTGCCACTTTATTGACGAGGCAGCTGAAGTTTCAAAGGGAATCTTCTACTTACCAGCTTTCATTCTCATCAAAAACCAGAAAAAGCAGCGCAAACTCTTCTACTTCCTTTTTCAGTCCCAAAGTCCTGGAAGAGGCACAGTTTTACTGTGTGGTACCACATGAACGCACGTTGTACTGCACTTAGCAGATGAACACACATAGAAATACTCACCTGGCCCAGCTACGGCGGCAGATCACTAATGGACCAATCAGTCCACTGTAAAGGTCCTGGAGGGGCATGTAGGGACATGTAGTGCATGAAGTACTTGTCAGTGCCTGTGTTGTCTGTTTGATATTGTGTGTATCATCATACCTTTGCAACATCAACAGTAGAGTAGTATGCTGACACAGAGCACTCCTCTTGTTCTGTGGTTGGTCCAGTGTTCTTGTTGACATACCAGGTGTAGGTGTGAGTTTCACCTGAGATGCACATGACAGTTTTTAGTGTTTTGGATGCCATAGTTACATGAAGAAGCTGCCACAATCCAGCAGAGAAAGGAAGAGATGATGCAATACTGTGAGCCTTTCTATATTCTTGGGAAAATTACTTTAATCTAACTTTTCATGAAGTCATTAAAAGTTTCCTGACTGACAAAGATGGAAATTTTTTTTATTAATTTAGTCTTTTTCACAAAGAAACAACCACAAAACCAGCACATTCACTTGCATTATTTCCAGGCGTGTCTGTACCTGGTTGGGTTTGGTGGATATTGGTGGTTTCTGTTTTGACTCCGTGTGCATGAATGGAATAAGGTCTGGTTGCCATGTTCTTGAAAACCACATTAACTTTGTCTCCCACATTAGTATGAATCATTGGACCTGGAGGGAAGGCAGATCCTTTAAGTACCAACTGGAGCTTAATTATTATTTGTTATTTACAACATGTTGTATAATGAGTGGCTTTTACTGCACTAACTGTCCACTCAGAGCTGCTAAACCTTTACAGAAAAAATGAATTAGTATGTGTCAGTGTTGTCCTCAGTGCTTACCCATAATGCCGAGGTGCTCCATATCAGCGGTTCTTTCTACCTGCTGGGTAAACTTGTCACTGGTGAACTGCCGATAGACAACCTTCTTGTAACGAGAGCCTATAAACCCACCCTGCTTGTCTAGAAAGGCAGGAGCAGGGCTGCAAATAAAGGGAGAGTCATTTTAATCTTCTGAAACTGACACTAAACAAATGACTAAAATTAAAAGTGAGATGTAAAAATATCCTAGTTCTCTGCTATACACAGTATCTGTGCATTTCCACAGCAGCTCCTCTGCTCGTGCTCTACAGCTGGTACCTCTCCATGCCGCGGAACATCTCCGCCTCCCAGGTGCGGTTCGGAGCGTAGTCCCAGTCTATTTCCATGGCAGCGATGTAATAGGTTTTCGAATGCAACATCACCTCACCCTGACGCTGAAATAAGCTGCATCTCTCTACAGTGTAGTTGGCTCGCATCCCATTACGGTAATGGTTCACTGTAGCAGACACCACCTCAAACTGACCTGAAACACACACAAACACGGCAGGTCAGTGTCAAATAATGTGTGTGCTGGACTTTTAAACCTCCTTTTTTGACCTGCCCAGTTCAGTCTGCACTGCATCAAACCATGACATTTTTTGTCTTTCTTTTGGAGTTAACAACTTGACACTGCAAGCAAGGGCACTTCAGTAGTCTCTTTATGTTATGTTATGCCATGATGTGATTTCTTCCTAACAACCTGTAACACAGTGCTTCAAGATGATAATACAGTAAGTAAAAAAATGTATATTTATTCTCCCCTGTTGTCCACATCTTTCAAAAGTTACCCAGGGGACCTTTGGGTAGGGCAGTTCAGGCCCACAGGGTGCACCACTGATCACTGATCACTGGGTCTAACAACAGGTACAACAACATCAAGACTTCCCATACGTATATGGTAAAAGCACAGTGGCTTCTGTGGGGGGGGGCTCCATACCCATGCTGTCTGGCTCCATCGTGACAGTGTGTGAGACGTGAGGGAAAACGCTGATGGTGTCCCGTCTGTTCTGCTGGTAGATGAAACGGTTGCCCTGGAAGTAAAGACTAATGATGTCCACCTCTGAGCCCAGTCCTGACAGGTGCCACGATACTTTATCGCCCTTGCACATGGTCAGCCCCGGGAGATTGTTATACACGAACCCGTTGATGGCTAAAGGAGAGGTACAGAAGTATAAATTATGATGAATTGTTGAGCCAGTTAAATATATGAGCTGATAATAACTGATCCCCTCTTAGCATTTACATGTGGTGATTAAAGTGAGACTCCACAGTCTACCCACCATGCATTTTGTTACTCTCAATGAAGCCCTCGTCCTCCTTGTTGACAGTGTTGGGAGCAGTAGTGAAAGTCCTGATGTTGTCATCTAGATACCAACTCAGGTTCTCATCAAACACAGTAGCCAGGAGGTGAAACTCTTTATTATAGTTTTTCTGCATGGAAAGAGAGCAGAAGAGGTGATGTGGCATTAACATATTAAGGCCACATTAGGCTCATGTTGAACTGTTGCCTTTTCTCTCTCGTCTCACCTGTACACCTTTCTTCAGCGATTTAGGTTGACAAATGAGGAGTGGCCCGACCAGTCCAGAGCTAGTGTCTTTAACAGGGTCCACGGCAGAATAGTACAGATAGGTCAGACAGTCAGCCTCCCCTTCTACGGGTCCAGCACCCACAGGAACCATCCAGTCATAGGTGTGCACCATCCCAGGTTTGACCAGAGCAGCAGGGGGAGGAGTCACCACTCCTAATAATGCAATTACACAGAGACAGAGAATTATCATTATCATTAGTAACAAAATCTTCAATAATGCATGCTGAATGATAACAAAAATGTACCAAAATTCAGACTTCAACTTACTCGGCTGCCTCTTCAGCTCTCGCAGTTTCTGCTGTGTGTAAGTCTCTGAAGAGAGGAGGGAGAGTTCAGATGGACGAAGCAGATAAAAAAAGACAAGCAATAATCTTGTACACTGATTACTTATGTATGTGCATGCATTAACCTTCCAGCTCATTGTGATACAGCGTCCCATCCTGTTCCACACTGTACTGCACTCCATGTGGTTGTATTGTGTAAGGTCGACTGGCCCTGTTTTTGAACACCACCCTGATAGTGTCTTTCTCTTCAGCCCTCAACACAGGTCCTGGAGACATGAAGGGACAAATATTTTTTTAATAACATATAAAAAATGAAAAAACTAAAACAAGGGCTGGAAATTTAGAACAAAGGCCTGTGAGATGGTGCAAGGATAAAACAGTTTCTCTATTATACTTTTTAATTGTTATACATAAATTTTTCATTTGCAGTGGAAGAGTGTCTGGGAAAGTGCTCCATAAAATGCACAGCTGATCTGGATTACCCAGAATTCCCAGGTGTTGTTCCTCTGGGCTGCGCAGCATCTTTGTTGTGAAGGTGATGTCGGTGTACTCCACATAGCGAACCTTCTTATAGCGGCTTCCGATGCGATTTTGACTTCGGGTTACAAACGATTGTGCCTCCCTGCTCACACAAGAGCAAAATTAAACTCCACAGATCTACAGACCTCTGCATTCCTGTGTGAATTTCTACATGCGTGTACAGTCTCTGACCCATCTGTAGGCACTGTGGGAGCATAGTCCCAGACTTCTTCTTCAGCAGCGATGAAGTACTGTCGAAGCTCTCCGTGAGGCCGGGGCTTATGGACATTGGGGAAACATTTCTTGATCTCAAATAAAGCTTGCATCCCAGCTAGACAAAACCAAAAAAAAAAAACCAGATAAATATTTAATTATATAAATTATTACCCAGTGTGTTGACATGTATCCTTTCCTGATTTATATTTCATAATCTCACCCATCAGATGGTCATTGACGGTGCATGTCAGCAGCCAGTGTCCCGGGTTGTCAGCTGTCATTTCAGCTGTCGTGCTAGAAGCCGGGAAAAGACTGATTGTGTCTGTATGGTGGTTCAGAGTGGTCAGGACCTGACCATGGAAATGAACTGAATGGATGTCCACCTGCAGATAAATACCATTTCAACTTTAGACAGGGAGGCGTATTTAGTGTAAATCTGTTCTGTAACTCTGAAATTAACAATAATCAAAGCAACAGCAAGTTCCAACAAAGGAAGCAACATGTTCACAAATGGTTTTGTTAGCAAAAATTAGGATAATCCCTTCAGTCTTTACAAAACTGTCTTCCAAGATTAGGAAGTAGGTGGAAGAGATTCTGGAGAAGTGGAGGTGTTCCCTGGAGAGAAGAGCAACAAAAGTCAGTGGAAGCAAGACAGAATACATGTGTGAATCATAGGAGGGAGACAGGTGGAAAGGTGAAGTTAAATACCTGGGATCAACTATCCAAAATTAAGATGGTGCACAGGTGAGGTGCAGGCAGGGTGGACTGGATGGAGATGTCAGGGGTGATTTGTGACAGAAGGAAAGCAGCAAGAGTGAAAGGGAAGGTTAGAAGATGGTAGTGAGACTTGCTGTGATGTATGTTTTGGAGATTGTGGCACTGACAAAAAGACAGGTTGCTGAGCTGGATGCGGCAGAGCTTTTCATTGGCGAGCATAGAAAGGATTAGGCATGAGTACATAAGAGGGGCAGCTCAGGTTTGGAGTCAGAGAGCTGGTTTGGACATGTGTGGAGGAGAGGTAGGCAGGAGAGAAAGAGGAAGACCACAGAGAGTATAGTGCGAAAGTAGGGTTGGTGTGACAGAGGAAGATACTAGGGGTGGGTAATGTAATAATAAAAATAGAAATATGATAATAATGCAGATACCTCATCGCCTAAGGCAAACAAATGCCACTGGATCTTGTTGCCTTGGCACATGCTCAGTCCAGGAAGATTACCATACAGAAAACCATTAATGCCTGCAACACATACCGAGCTTTAAATGGTGCACGGATGAAAATACAGGTGAATGTATGCGTGTGTATGTGTGCCTGTGATGTGCTCCCTCTCACCGTGCATCTTGTTGCTCTCCATGAAGTCTTCATCCTCCTTCAGGTCTCTGGCGGGATTTGTGATGTATGTCCTGATGTTCTCATCCAGGTACCAGCTGAAGTTCTCGTCTGATACCATGAACAGTAGAGCATACTGGTAGTCCCCTGATCTGTCGCCATGCAAGTCCAGAGTTCCTACCGAGGAGAGGACATTTTGTAATGTGTGCGTTCAAGCACCTGAAAAATGTATTTACTCAACTCGAATGGATCGGTGTGTATGTTTCTGAGGCTTTCTGGCGATGCGAAGTGATCAGTTTTATCTCTTTTTGAGACATCTTTTTTTGTTGTTTTGGTTTCATTTGAGTTGTGCTTTATTTTTTATTTTCATTTTACTTTTTTAGGTAAGTACAATATAAATCCATATATGTATTAAATTTAAAAAATGTAAGGCATCAACTGTCTCTATATTATTATACTGTAATTTACTTGTCAATGATGCACTCAAATGTAGTCTATAATGTAACCATAGTTATATGATGTTAATGGGAGTAAAAAGTACTCTGAAAGACAGCGGGGTAAAAGTATAAATTGGCATAGAATGAAAATTAAGTATTTCAGAGTATGTCTTTATGGAGTAAATGTACCTCTCTTACAGACGATGAGGGGCCCAATGAGTCCTGAGTTGATGTCTTTTGGTGGGCTGATGTGTGAGTGGTAGAATCTGGTCATGCAGTTACTGTCCTGTGATGTTGGGCTGTGGGATTCTGCGAGGGTCCACTCATAGGTCACTGTGTGACCAGGAGCCACTGAATCATCCCGCTTCAGCTCTGGACCTGTGCCGTCTGGGTACAGGGCTCCTGAGGAGTGACCCCATTACCACAGTCACATATTGCATGTATTAACCTTTGCAGTTAAGCTTAGTAACGCATCCATCTGTACATTTCTCACCCTCGTTGCCTTTGGTGTAGTTCAGTCCGTGTGGGTGGGCGCTGTAAGCTCTGGATGCGGTGTTTTTTAGGTGGACAATCAGCGTGTCTCCCTCCTCAGCCATCAACATTGGTCCCAGGTAACCCAACCATGCTGGCTTTGTCAGCTCTGTCCTGTAGGTGGCGTCTCTGTACTGTTTGTAAACAGCCTTCTTGTAGGTTGACCCGATACGCTGGGGTCCTCTTTTTAAAAAAACCGAGGCTTCTCTGTGGAGAGATCCACACAGAGTTGTGTGAGTTTGTGTGTTATTATTATGTAAATTAAACTATTTCAAACCTTTGAAGTCTTATAAGTGTTTCTAAGACCCCCTTTTTCCCCGCAAATGACAGATTTACTAAGCGAGGCCCCAATCGCAAAACCTGCGCCAGTTCTGATGGTGACGTACTGTACGCACGACGCAACCAGTTCCTTTTAGCAAAGCAAGGAACGGGTAACCTGCGTATCTAATAATCCAGCCTGGGCGCAGTTTTACATGTATTTCTCTTGAAACAACATAACCATTCAGATAAATGAGAGGCAGCTGAATGAGAATCTATGTTTCTTTAAGGACGCATTTAATGAACTGTTATAAATTGCTGGGGAGCGCGTGTGGTTCCTGTAAGCTGAGACTCAGCTGGAGGATTAATAAACCTGAAATCAGTGTAACAGCTGACCTGCAGCTACAGACATGTGCAAGAGCAGATTCTGAGCAGTGCTAATGGAGATACTGTGCCAAGTGCACAACTACGCGCATCGGTCTTGGCTTGCTTCTTACTTAGACGCAGGCATTGATGTAACACCCTGGAACAGCCCCGGTAACAGCTGCATTTCAAACCTGAAACACTTCAAATTCATCTGCTCCCTGTAAAAAGTAACTTGACTGCTTGTAAAACAACTGGTATACATCAGGTATATTCTTTCCTTCTGTCCACACCATTAGGCTCGCCCAGTTCCACACTTGTAATGATAAAGTCTCTCCCTCATTCCAAATAAGTGAGCACTTACAGCGGCATATTTCCATATTAAGACACAGAATAACATGCTTTTTTTTCCGGTGTCAGATTTAGCACAATTGCCAGAAAAGTGTGTCGCAATTCTGAGTGAATCAAGTTTGCATGATTTATTTAAACATCCATCGATCCACACATTCTCTAATGCCTGTCCTGCTCAGGGGTCGCGGGGGCTGGAGCCTAGCCCAGCTGTCACAGGGCGACAGCAGGGCAATGCAGGAAACCAAATTAACCAAAATATATGACCATTTAGAATTATATGGCTTCCATTTTTTAATCCAATTATCTTCATATTGACTTATATTTGCAACATGTAGGGCAGTACCTGCAGATGACTATATCTGCATTCTTTTATCAGTGTCTGCTGCACATAAGTTATGTGTATGTATGCGGTATATAAAAGACTGAATTTATCATTTTAAAATGATTTATATTTTTGCACAGGTGAACTCATGGAGGACAAAGCCAACTGCCTTAATCTTAATACTCAGTAATAACATGAGTAATGTGTTGTATGTACTTACTCATCTTCATTGATTGTCCGGTTGTGGATGATGTTCATTCCAGTCGGAGCGTAGTTCCAAGACACTTCCTCTATCTTCAGGAAATATTCTCGTCTCATGCCAGAAACGCATATTACCGCGCAGCACAACAGCAAAACCGTCCTTAAATCCAGCCTGCACATTTTGTCCCAAAATAAAAGCTGACACGGACGATGGCGACTCTGTTTTACTTTGCTTCTACAGCAGAATTTGACACATGGAGCAGAGAATTAAAAGTCTTGAAGTTTGTTGATCAGTGTGTCGCAGAGATTTTTGAGCCTCTGTGTCTTTATACTGCCTGGGACGACACCCGTGTGAGGTCAGCGAAGCAGGACGGAGGGGTCGCTGACCATCAGACGGTGCTTGAGCCAAACCAGACAGAGAGCAAAGACTGCCAGGTGTTCGATCAGCGGGGCAGACTTACATAAGAACACAAACACTTTTGTCATCCCAACCTCAGGAGATTAGGCTCAAGCGTCATTGTACCCCGCATAGATTTTTGCTACAGTTCAACATTATGCTTTGTGTTACATCATTTTTAAGAATCCAGAGATCCTGATCTGTATCAATTTTAGTGCACTCAAAAATCCAGTGACATTATATTTAGCCACTTGCGTAAAAGTGGACTTTTGGTCCAGCAAATAGTGATGTCCGATTTCAAATACAAAAGGTCAAATGCTGAAAACTGCCTTGTGTCACAGCCAGATTCATTTGACTAATGAGCCAATAAAGGGGTTCTTGTGTTTGGAGTTATTCCTGTCCTGAAGTTCCTCCCTAAAGTTGGGTTATAATAATTAACACTGCTTCATTCATGGCAAACTGCTTTTTAAAGGTTTGTAGAACACGGAGAAAAGGGCCTCCATGCAAGAAGGGGACATGTAAGAATTTACTTTGTTGAAAAATGGCCACTAACTTGCATGACTCCCAGGGTTAGAGACAACAATTACTTAATTTGATACATATCAGTTACAGGCAACTCTGGAAACTCCAGTACCCAAGCTCTAGTCCAAGAACTGATTGCACCACACCACAGGGTCTGCATAGAAAAAAAAATCCACTCTTTGACCTCACAGGCTGCTGTTGCATTTGCGTCCAGGATCCTTCTCCTCTGCAAAAGTAACAGCATTTTCTTTTTTTGGAACATCCTCAAACATTGTAAAATGCAAATTGTTCTTTTTTTTATTCAAAGCAGCACAAACAACACATACATTATAAAAATATGCCACTAAAATATATATATATACACTGAGAAGCATCTGAGAAACATTAAGAAAACAATTTACAATAAAATGTGCTGAAAATAAAAACAGAACACACACACACACACATAAAAGTTGGCTTGTGTTGCATGTAACTAGACATAATGAACACTTCACTGTGCTTAATTTTAGCCTAGATGGCGCATTCAAAAAGAAAAGACACCCAAAAGAAGGTAATTTCCACATTATCAAACAATATCAGGCAGCTGATTTGATATCGATTATTCCACCATCACTGTAGTTCTGTTCACGCCTTTAAAATGGTAATGCAGTTGTGTTGTTTACACACATAAGATAATAAAAAGCAAAATGATCACATTTTTGCATCACATTTGACAGACTGTACTCCAGTGAAAACGTCCAAACATCTCTTATTATCTGTACACGTCGGCTTGCTATGCCTCCTTTAACGTAACTTACAACGTCCTAATAATAAAGTCATCCTCACCTTAAAAATACAGTAATTACAAATTGAACCTGGCTGACAGGAGATGTGATCCTATACTCACACACACAAACACACGCATTAGGGCAATGAGGTCACATGTAGAGACTTCCTTTTATTCTTGTGTCTATTACTGTATTGTACGTCCAGATACCTGTTGTGTGTATGTCTGTGTGCGTGTTATGACGCGTCTGCGTCCATGTGCAGGTGAATCTAAGCGTTAAGACTGTACTCCTGCTTGTAGCAGCAGGGCCGGCAGACAGCGTTGACTAAACCATTTCCCAGCTGTAAGAGACAGATGATGAACTCGAGCACTGCCAGGCCCAGTAAGACACACAGCAGGGTGATGTTCCACTCTACGATGTTAGCCGGCTGAAGGCACCGGGCCCAATTCTCTGGCTGCAACAGATATCTGGGACAGAAGGGCTGATGGTTAGAGAGCAAATCGTTAACTGACGAAGGCATAACTGATCCAGAAAATTAGTACGAGTGCTGTTGCACTGGATTCTTAAATGACAGCAGTGGTACAGTCAGGTCCATAATCTGTTGGACAAAGATGCGTCTTTTGTATTTTTGCCTCTGTACACCACCACAGTGGATTTTAAATCAAAGAGGCATTATGTAGACTTTCAGCTAACATTCAAGGGGTTTTACAGTATTGTTTTAACTGTTCAGGAATCATTGTAGTGGCCCAACATTTTGAGTTTGGACTTTCCATTTCTGTTATTGTTTGATATTCTATATTTGTTATTGTTTATGCAGATTTGTACACCAACCCATCCATGCATTCTCTTCCATTTATCCTTCTCAGGGTCTGTAGTGCTAACTACCGCACCACCTGAGGTTTGTACGCAGCAGATATTTATATTCTCAGGCCTTCTTAGTTTTAGTTATCTGGGTTCTGTTCATGGTGATAGTTCCTTACCTCAGTCATCACGCCTCCCCTGTGTTCTCTGTACTTACTGTCCAGGCTTCGTTTCTGTGTTCCTTCATTTGTTTACTTCCTGTTTTATTTTGGTAGTCTTTTGCCTCTTGTGCTTTGTGTTCCATTCTACTTACTTGATCTTGTTTCCCTTGATTTGCTGTTTACCCACCTGTTCCCGACTGCCCTGACTTACAGCCTCGGTTTTCCCTGCCCTTTGCTGTGAGGTCTGTTATTCTTTCACTGTGTTACTGTTATCATCCCCAGCATGTCTTTTATGCTGTTTATATTTATGGACTTTGCTTTCTGCTGCATTTCTGTGTTTTTGCTATGCCTGAGTGAAGCTTTGCCTTTTGTTTAATAATTCTGTCCTTGGAGTCTGCATTTGAGACCACATTCCACAACACGTGACAGAGGATCACGACATTCCTACTGGGAAATAGCTGCAAAAAGCACACAATTCAAAATTGCATGAATAATAACAAACTAAGAGTCAAACAAAACATTAAATAATAAGAGAAATTTAAAGTCCTAACTCAAGATCCTGGATCTGTCGGCCACTACATAGTCCCTCATAGACTCAAAGGTTATTGAAGAACTAAGTTGCAAACAGTTCTCTCATTACAAATGAAGCATACATAACATGTGAAGTTGACTCAAAGTGCTGAATTTGTATTTTATTGCTTTTTCCTTTCATTTTAAAAATGAGGCCCAAAGACAGATCAGTGCAAGTGAAGGAGGTCATTGTTAGGTTGAAGAATCAGAGTCAGAGAGACAGCAACAACCGTAGGAGTGAAAGGACGACTGCACTCAGTAACCAGCTCAGTAACAGCAAAAGGCAACTAAAGTGTATGAAGGCAGCGACACTTCTGTTTCTTCTAGAAAAACAACTTCATTCTACATTTGAGTGAATTTGATGAATGAAAACAGAAGGTTTACAACAAGGTGACAACCGAGAAGGACAGATTAGACTTTACCAGTAAACGTCTGAAAGAATCCGCCCAGTTCTGGGGAAAAAAATTTATTTGGGCAGATAAAACCAAGATTAACTTGCACCAGAACGATGGGAAGAATCATACTCCATCATCTGTCAAACATGGTGGAGGCATTGCTATTGTAAGGTCTTTACCTTACAATAAAAAGCGCCTTGAGGCGACTATTTGTTGTGATTTGGCGCTGTATAAATAAAATTGAATTGAATTGAATTGAATATGGTACTTGCATGTAAGGCTGCCAGCAGAACTGGGCCATTGGTGTTTACTGATGATGTGGCTGCTGACAGAAGCAGCAGGATGAATTGTGAAGTGTACAGATGCATTAACTGATAATGAAAATGCTGCTAAACAATTCCTCGTGAAACATGCACATCTGCGTCTCCACACACAAAGCACTACGGTGTATCCTTACCTGCCCCCGTGGTCTGCAAAGGGGTATGTCCATCCAAGTATGGTGAAGCACTGGGGGCCCTGCAGCAGTGCATACCCCGATACAATGAAACAGTAGGCAGACCCCACCAGGCCGACCACAGCTGCCAACACTGACCCACACATCTGCAGAGGAACAGCAGCACACAAAGGGATTTTTAACACATGCCTTTGTGTGGATTTCTTTCTGTCTGAATACGTGAATGAAAGCTGCTTCACTTATCCATTTCATACATGAGATATAGAGGCAGCTGCTACACACACACACACTCACACACATCCACGGCTGCAGCTGTGCCTGTGGCCTAAAGGGTGTGAGCCAAGCTTACTTTGTTGAGTGTTACCTAACAAAGGGGGCCTTGTTGAGTTATCATAGCGGGCTTAGAATTAGCATTCAGCTCATACGGACACAGTGTTGGGTGGTTTAAACACTTCAGTGCAAGTAGGGAGAAAAAACACAGGAAAACATTTAGCAGCTTTGAAATAACGGCCTGCGTGTAGTGAACACAGTTTCTGGACTCAGTGTAGTGTAGTGCCCCCCCTTGCAGATTTTAAGCATTATTTATAAGGTAACATATTTCTTACCATTAAGCTCTCATTCCAGCAGCAACTACATTTCCCCAGGGTGATGAAGACAACAGCAGGAACCAGCATCTAAAAGTACAGAAAGCATCTTATTGGTTTTATTGACCATCAATAACAGCCAACGAGGACAACGGTTATGATATGGGAGCTTTGCAAAGCAATAATCCTGCTCCTCTTTGCTGTTGGTTACTGGGAGCTGTCAGAGTAACCCGATGAGTTATACCAGCATCTGTGCTGCCACCTACTGTCTATCACCACCTACAAGTCAAATTCCTTTTTATTTAAACAGCCACAAGGTTTTCTCAAAGAGCTTCGCAATCTGTCCAACAACACTCAGTCCTGAGAGGCCATGTTGCCACACTAAATATACCAAGAAGAACTGTCACCTAACAGTTGAAAACATACATTCAACACCACAGACGAGAGGCTGTAATCTTCATTCAAACATTAGATTTTTAACAGGCCGTCTAAATGATGCATTCTCACTGCAGAGGGCAATTTAGGACACCAGGCCTAGCTGAGAAGAAATGAAAGCTAATGTTGTCTCATCTCTTACGATAGCATTAAATGCAAAGCTGACAAAATGGTATTCTTATAAGGTATTCTTGGACACTGTGATTATTGTTGGTGTCAGAGCCACCAAGATTAAAATTTAAAGTGAATGTAATGATAATGGAACTTATTGTTTTACTCTGGTCCAAAAAGAATGGCCAACGTCCACATGGATAAAGCAGCTCCCTTAAACTGCTGTCCCACAGAGACTCGGTTTGCTGTAGCTGGAGGTCATTAATAGTGCACATTAAACATGATTTATGACGGCCCTTTCTGCGTCCTGATGGTGAGAGATTTGAGACGGGCAAACATGAGCACAGGCCATAAAAAGTACAGTACAGTACATAAAAGGAGTCTGACGAATGCCACATAGTGAAGCTAAGAACTATAGGAGAGAAATAATGGCAACCCAACATGTTTGTTTCAGGAATCAACTTCTTTTACTCTTCCTCTTTTTTTTTCAGTCCTCCTCCTCCTCCCCGTGTTGGTGTCTTTTACTGTCCTATCACATCCTAAAAGAGGAAGGGTGGATCCCAAGGTTCAACACTTTCAGAAACAAAGAGAGAGATTAGAGCACTGTTCCACATCCTGCACATCCCTCTAAAGCACTGTCCTTTAACAGGGGCAGAGAGCAAGAGAAACTGTTGACGAGGAGAAGTGGCAGGAAGTGCACAGTGAGAATGGAAGCGATAAGGAAAAGGGAAGCCATAAGATCATGGTGAGAGGAACGGAGCAACCCAAAAATAGATCTTTTTCTGATTGGTTCAGTTTGCACTTTGACTCAGCAGTTGATCATTTTCACAGAGAAAGGAAAAGCCCAAAGGCTCAGATGAATTACAATGCATTCCTCAGAGAGAGGAGTGCTTAAAGAGACAAATGTGTTTTTCTTAAGTAGTAAGATCAAGAACCTTTTAGCAGTTTAACACATGGTCAGTTTCAGGAGATAAATCCTGAGAAAGAGCAGTTAAGTGAGAATCTAGTTTTCAGGCCTCTTTCCTCTGCCCTGTGCAGGATCTTGTGCAAGTGAAAGTTCTCACTCCCATATCTTCACAGGGCTTCATAACACCAGCTATCAATTCCCCTGTGCAGATTCATCACAAAGAGAAATAAAGTTTTCTAAAAAAAAGTTACAAACCTGCCTGTTTCATCAGCCTAACAATTTCAATTAAGACAAAACATAAAAACTACAAAGATAAGGAAATGCCACAGTGGAATACACAATATCAACTCTTTGTTATATCATTTTATTCACAAACTCTTATCAGTATCATCATCTTTACATCGTAAAAAAAAAACCCAGACCGCTTAGTTTTAGCTCAGTGCTTAGACATTCTCAGCATATTTTTGTTCTCTCAGATATAAACATTTTAGCAGAGTAGTGCACGTGCTCTGGAAAAAATCACAATCTCCCCTCTGTTCCTCCAAAAACCAAACTAAAAGAACAGCTCCTTTCTGCTCAGTCAGAGCATAAACCTATCAGATCAGCAGCGTGCGGAGCAGACGGATTAACTGTGGATTCACACAAAACTCCATTGTTCTGATTGAACAACTGCAAACACGCTCCGTCTGAAAGCTGCTGAAAGGGAAACAGTCAACAAATCAAAACTCATCAAAACTTATCCATCATCAAGCAAGTTAAAAGCATAAATGAGTGTTGATGAGGACTGACTATAACCAAGCAGCAAAACAGAGGTCTTCTCCCACACTGTGACACTGCCACTGCTCTGACTGCTGAATAAGGTGACATTCAGCAGCTGTAATGTGCTTTTGAAGGGATCCATCTGCTAGCTGGGCAGTGTTTCAGAGTCACATGATGACGAGTGAGAAAAATCGTCTCACGCGCAGCAGCACACTGGTTGGGCTTCAAATGAAAAGTAAATCTCATGACACTGAGAATCACTGAATTTCACTCTTCGTCTAATCTAATGGTGACAAATCCACCACTTGTGCCTTTCCTGGATTTACATTGCTGCCAAATATCTTTCTCTTTGTACAGATTTTAAAAAGAACTTCTACTAAAATGACATTGAACTCTGCGCCATGTGACATCACGGTTTTTCAGTAACAGCTCATCACTTAGAAGATGAATAAAGTCTTAAATGTCTTACTAAAATTTGAAGGGAGGATATTCGTTAACAGTGGAATAGAAAAGCATTGAAGAAAACTATTTTTGAGTGCATTTATCCTTTTTAATCCCCCAAATACAGAACCATTCAAAGGTTTGGACACACTTACTCATTCATATGAATGAGTAAGTGTGTCCAAACCTTTGTCTGTATGTCGCCACCATGACCAGCAGCCAAAAGTTGCTTTAACCTCCAGAGTTCTTATAATCAGCTCAAACCTGACAAATAATCATTTGATTTCATGGAAACATAAACTATAACAAAATGATATAACAGAGGATGGTCAGAGAGTTCATTTAATCTCATTTAATAGATTTTTTTGTGTTTTTTTAACTCACCAACAGTCCTCCACCTCCTAGTCCACCAAAGTACCAGATGTAGCTGGCCAGGCGGTCCTGCTGGATGTAGCTGATTTCTCCCATAGGAAAGAGCAGCAGGAGGTTTGCCACAATACAACAAAGGGCCAAAGGCAACAGAGCCAGGCCCAGAGACCTGGCAAAACCCACCGAACAACACATCGCTCACCCCGAAAAAATCCACAGTCACAACCACAGGGTGGAGAGGAGAAAGCTAGAATGGGCTGAGGAGGGCAGAGACCGACCGAAAGAGGGGAGGGAAGGGTCAGAGCAGCTGGGGAGGCAGGATAGGAAAATGTGTGTGTGTGTGTGTGTGTGTGTGTGTGTGTGTGTGTGTGTGTGTGTGTGTGTGTGTGTGTGTGTGTGTGTGTGTGTGTGTGTGTGTGTGTGTATATGTTTCCCACAGAGATAGAGACGGGGAGATATATGTGTGTGTGTATATATATTTT